>AWOL01S0015917.1:117256-147255 GCA_000715115.1 Nicotiana otophora | reverse complement strand
TCGGAACTTTATCGTACGCCTTTTCTAAGTCGATGAACACCATATGCAAGTCCTTCTTTCTCTCCCTATACTGCTCTATCAATCTCCTAACAAGGTGGATGGCTTCTGTAGTCGAACGCCCGGCATAAACCCGAACCGGTTCTCGGAAATAGACACACTCCTCCTCACCCTTAGCTCTACCACTCTTTCCCAGACTTTCATAGTATGGCTAAGCAGCTTGATACCCCGATAGTTATTACAATTTTGGATATCACTTGTTCTTATATACAGGAACCATCGTGCTCCACCTCCACTCTTCGGACATCTTCTTCATTCTAAAAATTACATTAAATAACCTAGTGTGCCACTCCAGGCCTGCCTTGCCCGCACTCTTCCAAAACTCCACCGGGATTTCATCCGGCCTGGTCGTTTTGCCCCTGCTCATCTTACGCATAGCCCTCTCAACTTCATCAACTCTAATCCGCCTACAATACCCTAAGTTACAACGACTCCCGGAGAGTTCCAAATCACCCAGTGGCCAGTACAATGCTCTTGCCCCCCCTCCTCGTTCAAGAGATTATAGAAGTAGGTCTGCCATCTTCGACGGATAAGCCCCTCATCCAACAAAATTCTACCTTCTTCGTCCTTGATGCACTTCACTTGGTCCAAGTCACGCGCCTTGGCTAACCTGAACAACCTCTTATCCCCACCTCGGCCTTCGAGTTCCTCATACAAACGACTAAAAGCTACAGTCTTGGCCGCCGTAACTACTAGCTTTGCCTCTTTCTTAGCCAACTTATAATGCTCCCTATTCGCCCTCTTCTCCTCCTCGTCTACACTTTCCACTAGCTTCAGATACGCTGCTTTTTTGGTTTTCACTTTTCCTTGCACCTCTCCATTCCACCACCAATCTCCCTTGTGACCACCAGAGTAACCCTTTGAGACCCCTAATGCCTCTCTCGCGGCTTCCCTAATGCACTGTGCAGTCGTGGTCCACATAGCGCTTGCGTCCCCATTACTCCTCCAAGCCCCCATAGTCAACAACTTGACCCCGAACTCCTGCGCTTTAGCTTCTGTCAAGGCTCCCCACTTGATCCTATATTGGCTATACATCACCCTCTTCCTCCTCTTCCTCGTTATCTCAAGGTCCATGACCAAGAGCCTATGAAGAGTCGAGAGGTTCTCACTCGGGATGACCTTGCAATCCGTGCAAACACCTCTATCGGACTTCCTACAGAGTAAATAATCAATTTGAGTCTCGGCCACCGAACTCCGAAAGGTGACCAAGTGCTCCCTCTTCTTCGGGAAACTCGAATTTGCTATCACCAAATCAAATGCTCTAGCAAAGTTCAGCAGAGACGTTCCTCCTCCGTTTCTATCTCTAAAACCAAAGCCACCATGCACATCATCATATCCCCTAATGCCGCTCCAATGTGGTCGTTGAAATCTCCTCCTATGAAAAGCTTCTCGGTATGCGGGATACAACGCACTATCTCATCCAAATCCTCCCAGAAACGCCTCTTGACTTCCTCATCCAAGCCTGCTTGGGGTGCGTGCGCACTGATTATGTTCAAAGTAAAACCTCCAACAACTAACTTAATAGTCATCAGCATGTCATTCACCCTCGTAACCTCCACCACTAGTTCACGGCGGTCCTTATCAACCAAGATACCTACCCCGTTCCTGCCCCCCACCCTCCCAGAATACCATAGTTTGAACCTATCCACATCCCGCGCCTTAGCTCTTACCCACCTAGTCTGCTGTACACAAGCTATATTAACCTTTCTTTTCTCGAGAATTTTCGCTAACTCTACAGATTTTCCAGTCAAAGTTCCTATGTTCCAAGACCTACTCTCAGCCTAGTAGTTCCCTTAGCCCTCTTACCCCCCTTACCAAGATAGGGAAACAAAAAATACTGCTAAGACTACTGATAATGGTAAAAAGCTATGCTCGGTTACTCACTATCCTTCTATCCTAATTCTCGATCTCCACATTCTGCTTTCCAAGGTCATGTCCTCGGTAAGTAGAAGTTGCGCTATGTCCTGCTTAATCACCTCTTCCCAGTACTTCTTTGGCCTACCTCTACTTCTCCTCAGGCCCACCATGACCAACCTCTCACACTTTCTCACTAGGGCATTTGCGCCTCTCCTCTTCACATGCCCATATCATCTCAACCTCGCTTTCCGCATCTTGTCCACCACGGATACCACTCCTATCTTGTCCCGAATATCTTCATTCTTAATCTTGTCTCTCCTGGTATGAAAAGAAATTACAATTTCGAAGAGTGCTCTATACTTATTAATCTCTTTTTTAGAATCATTTTCTAACCAAGTCATTTTAGAAATACATTGGTGCATAATAATAATAATAATATTTTCCTCATTTACACACATGCTTACAAAGTTGTGATCATACAAGGCTTTTATCATTGAAAAGAATCTACAAAGTCAGAGTAGACTGGATTGAGTAATATCTTTTTAAGAGTTCCATCTGCAGCCATGTTATTGAAGAAATACTTTGGAGCATCTTTGCATAAAAACATGACAACTTTTCCTCATGTAATCTCTATGCACATGCTTACAAACTTGTGATTGGGAAAAAACTTTTATCATGTGCTTATTAACACTTGTTTTCATTCTAGAGGGACGTCTGAGTTTATTTTTTCTGTTGGACCATCATTAACTTTTTCTTGAGCTGTTGGATCATAATATTTTGTACTTTGGGTAGGTTATTGATGTCATGTTGAGAGATGAGATTGATGGTGCTGGTAATTCTCCAACATTGGCCTAGGCAGGTACTTAATTTTTCTGTTGTGGCCATTTTGACTATTCCTCAATCCGAAGGTTGAAGAGTTCCAGGAGGTATATCCTTGTATCCTATTTTTTGCATTTTTCTGATCAACCCACAATTTATATTACCATTTTGTAAATATAGATCTTTCGCTCACGTGGTATTGATTCTAGCATTCAAGATGCTGTATTCAAGATTGTTGTTCTTGTTCCATCATTTACTTAGTTGCTCAAATTGCTGCTGTGCAATTCCTTTTGGTGGTTCACTACTTTCTAGATAAAGCAAATTTCAAATATCAGTACAACTGTTCAATAAATGTTCAGTCTATAAAGTGCTTATTCTTTGTGCATTTCCATACATCTCCAAGTATAATTGTACTCTGCAAATAGGACTATCTTTTTTCAGCTGCAAATTTCCTCAAGGCTATAACAAAACTTGTCTCATCCATTTTGCTGCCAGCCATTTATAAATTTTTAGCTTTGACATGCAACAAAACCTATAATCAGCCAAGTGAAGAGGATGGCAGGTGCGCCAATAGTAATAAATGTATTCTGGAGTTACAATCTCGTGTACACATAATGGCACCAAACTTTTGATTCCACGGACTGATGTTTCTGCCCAAGCAACCTCTGGAAGGAAGAACCTATCCATGATGTCATAGTAAAATAACCTGGTTTTAGATGCATGATGTCTAAGAAGATGGAAGATAAATACATGGAAAACTGCTGTGGAACATTATCAGGACCATCTTTTTCGGTACCTCAAAACTACAAATGTATCCTCATGTCTCATTAAATAAACCATCTCTTGCACCAACTATTATTTCCTAAGTGCTTAGAAAGTGGCGTATAAGAACTCAAAATCTTTTGCTCATATGATAACAGTGAAAACTATTACTGCTACCTACTCCCATGCTGAAGATTGTCCGGATATTACACTGTTTCCTGCAAGCAATGACGAATAGGCAATTCGGTAGCATATAAAACCCTCAAGTCCAACATTTGTACAACTAGATCTTTACTGAAGCTTTTGAGCTACCGATAGCAGGTAGTGCCAAAGATTATTCACTAGCTGTGATGAGAACAAGTTTCGCGTCAGATTTTCCATCTTATTCTGCACAAACAGAGCAGAACACAAGTTTGTGTCTGTCTGATATTCTATTTGGTATCAAGTTTGTTCTTTTGTCAGCTAATCATGGTCATGAAACCTGTGTCCATAGCTAATAATCCTTAAAAGGAGGTGAAGTCGCAGCTAGGAACCCACGATCAGCCACGAGATAAGACTTTTACCAATAAGATATTTGTTTGTCATTAGGCTTTATTCTTTTACCAAAAATATCATATGTTTACCAAGCAAGCTTACTTGCTTTGGTGATTTATCTAGGTGCCTCGGAATCTCATGCAATTTGTGCATGATATTAGTTAATTCACTTAATATATTGTGTTTGGAGTCTATCACTTCCGGCAGATTGAGACCTCGATTAAGACATAATCTTTCACTAATAGTATGATTTTTTGTGTGTATGTGAAGCTTGGTTGATAAAGAAAGGTTCCCTTTTCTAATATTCTCTTTCTTTTAACTTTTTTTTTGGTGCCTGAGAATAAATTCCTTTTGTTATTGCATTATCAGTATCTATAAAAGCTTGGCTGGCTTTCATTGCCTCTCCATGTAATGCTGCCTACCAGTGCAGATGGAAACATTTAATAAAGGTGTTCCTTGGTACGACTCATTTAAACACCATTGGAATTTTAACTGTTGCTTAGCTGAAAATACAAAATGCAATGCATTAGTAGACGTAAGATGGCTAGATCACATCATTGTCTACTTAATGTGAAAGATTTTGAAGTTTAATCACACGTTCATTGCAATTCCTTCTCAAAAAAATCCATTGCGATTCCTTTTCCACTGAAAGACCCCTGTAGATTGTGGTTGCAATCTGTGATGTGGGGGTTAGAGAAATAATAGGAGAAAAGATACTGGAAATGAGAAAAGATTAGCTACCATCCTTTTTTTTTTTTTGTTTTTGGAGAAGAAAAGTCGAGAATTAGAATCAGTGAATTTGTTCTGTAGTGTGCAGAACTATCATCCTTGGAAAAATGTTGAACATATTTTAAAGGTGTGACATCTCTGGTGGAACGAGATGACAATAGCTAAAAATTCTTTTTCTGTTTTAAAAGGTGATTTCGACGTACTAAACTTGGCATATTGTGATGCTTAAGATTTTCGCTGCTGAATGTGGTAGAAGAATAAAAAATTGGTACAGATGAATTTACAGACGATGAACGGGCAACCGTACTTGTGAATCAGATCCAATTTTAGATTCTAACACACTGTCAATTTTTTCATTACGGTCTTATGGCATTAGCCCATATGCATATTGCTGAAGTGTGGATCCCCACCTTCCATCTGCGGATATTAGCAGTATTATTAAAGTAGAACAGCGGCAGAAAACAGGATAAAAACAGGGTATTCAAAAGTATGTTAGCTGACTGATAAGTTTATTTTAGTAGTAAACTTGCATTTTCTTGTGAGAGTACTGATGAGTGAAAGAGCCATTTCTGAATACATCTTGCAGATTTTTAATACACTCAACTTTATGAAAAAAGAATTACTGAAGAACTTAACCGTAAAAACACACCTATATTTTTGGTACCTATTATAAAAGGTCCATGCCATTTGGTGAGGTGGGTGGGGGGGACGAGTGCTCTGACATGATGATAAGGGTTTTTTGACAGGAAATAATGTCCTTGCAAAATGAAATAAAGGGTCCAGTGAATATTTTGAAGTTAGCTCAGACTTAGAATTGTGGAAAATTTTGTAAAAGTTTTTGGTGGTGGTGTTATTTCAAGATGAGGGGGGGTGAGTGGGGGACGAAGAAAGCTGCTGCTAACTCTGCCTGCTGCTAAAGGGCTTCTGTTCGTTTCTGTTTCTTTTCTGTTCTGTTTCTGTTTCTGTTGCTGTTGCTGTTGCTGTTGGTTTGCAGAATACAGAGACACGCACAAACAGGGCATTAAGGCCCCCCACTTGGAGACACATTGATCTCTGTTGTGAAAATTGGATACAAAATTTAAATGGCTGGAAATGCAGCACCTACTTGGTTTTATTTTATTTCAAGATTTTGTTTCAGTGTTCCCCTTCTTCCATCTGCTGCTTCTCCATATGGCCATCTACTGCTACTGTCACACTTTCCACCCAATTTACCTTAGTGGTCCCTTTTTTTCCTTTTCTTTTTTGCAATTTTGCATGATGCTTTGTAATACGACCACCACATTCCACCCAACGACCCCCATTTCTTTTTTCTACTTCCCACAAACTGTGAGCATTTAGGATAAGTTATTTAACTACAAGATCAAATATATGTAAGGGAAAAAGATCCCTCGGATTTGACACTTTTGGCCACTTTAAAGAAAAACCCCACCAGTTTATTACTTCTTGTGTTCCTATCCAAATTCCTAACCTTCCCCCGCCCCACCACCACCCCAACAATCACAAATCAAGTGAAGATAAGTTGGGGGTGAAAATGCTCTGATGGTAAGCACCCTCCACTTCCAACCAAGAGGTTGTGAGTTCGAGTCACTCCAAGAGCAAGGTGGGGAGTTCTTGGAGGGAAGGATGCCGAGGGTCATTTGGAAACAGCCTCTCTACCCCAGGGTAGGGGTAAGGTCTGCGTACACACTACCCTCCCCAGACCCCACTAGTGAGATTATACTGGGTTGTTGTTGTTGTTGTAAGAAATCTTGAGGTCCAGTCTTGTACTGTCTCAAACATACCAAACAAAGTTCCTAGACGCGTACATTCTCATTCTCACCGCTGGCAAAATTAACCATTTCCTCAGCTTTAAAAACGTACAATCTCATCTTCAACAGAGACCATTAGACTGATCTCATCCACTTGAAAATTTGTGTAGAAGTTGCTGATTCTTGAAGATTGAAGGTGGTCTTTTGGAGAAGAAAATAACGTTGATGGTTGGCTGTAGTCATTTCACGTTACCACATTGAATAAAAGAGAAATGAATAAGTTTGCTTTTAGGTCTTAAAAGAAGAAATGCCCATCCCAAATGGCCCACCAAAAAACCGACCATAACATCAGTGATTAGACTACAAAAGGGAGATCTATATTAAATTAGAATCATATGAAAAATGTCATATAAGGAATCGTTCATTCTTTGCTCTTCCCACTACTTGAAGAGAAGGAAAATTCCGGCCACAAGTTTTCCGGTTTCTGCATAAGCCATTATTTTTTACAGTGGCTTAAATATTATATATTCTTGGCATATGGTATATAAATTATATGTAAAGGCCAAGAAAAGATGGGACCTTCAAAACAGAATTTAGAAAACAGATGTGCACTATCAAAAAGTTGCAAGTAGCCAAAGGCTAAAACGGTGTTTTGGGGTAATGAAATCAGTTGCAGACAACATAAGTCATGCTCGATGCTCTGGTGCATCACATGGGCTGCGAGGAGAATGTAACATGCATGCAATTCTTTTGCCTTGGAACATGCCAACATTTCCTTAGCCACACTTCCTTTGCAGGATTTAAAATTTATCGATTGAAATTCTAGTCTTCTAAATTATTGGATTCTAAATTAATAATTTGTACATATTCAAAGAATTTCTTAAAATAAATATATGTACACAAAAACTACTGTGTTTGGCCCTGTAACCCGTATTCTAGCTAAGTCCTTGCTTCCTCCTCTCTCCCTAAGTTCCCCTACCCCCTACCTCCAACATATATATGTATATGTATATGTATTTCCATTCCCTATATATACATCCGTAGGTATATCCATAGGCATCAAGAAGAAAGAAAAGTTATATGTGTTTTGTCATATCAAAACATCTAGAGCAAGAATTGAACAATATTGGTATTGCTTGTCAATCCATTCCAACCACTTGGCAAATAACAGAGATAATATTTTTATTCCCTTTCTTTTTCTTTAATTTCTTTAGATGGGTGAGAAAGAAAAGAGGTTCTTTGGGGGAAGAAAAGGGTGGGGTTGGATAAGCGGGTAAGGACAGAAATCGAAACCTAATAAGAGGATGTAATAAAAACTTATCCAAGAATTAAATAAAAAATGTGGTGATTTAACTAGGGTATAATCCCCAACAAGATTAATTGCCAATAGGGCATTGACACTTGAATAAACCGTGCAGGTTTCTCAAAGTGCAACCGTTTGGACGGTGAAAAACTAATATATTCCCATTACCAAATTCTTTAATACTTTCTAATGCATTTTTTTCTCATGGACTAAACTCTCCCTCATACTTACTTTTTACTTCTACTATACTAAGACAAGATGGAAAAAGCTCGCGTTCATGGCTTTTTGAAATGGACAAGGCCCTACCTTTTCATTAGGTAGAATCCACACGTCCATTCCATCTCATTTAAGTAAGAAAAAGAATCAAATATAGAATTTATTTTGTACATATAAGAGAAAAAAGAAGTAGAATGACAAGAATAAGATAGATAGATAGGCCCCCACCCCCTTTCATTCTCTTCTCAATAAAACTCACTCACCAAATAGCCGCTTTTTATTGGGAAATTTTCGCACCCTAATATATTGACACGTCTTTTTGAAGCCATTGTAAAGTCCAATTCTTGCATGTATATATACTCTCATCTTGGTTTGCACCCTTGCATTCAAAGCTCTAAAACAACAAAAACACACCTCACTAAATTAAAGCTCCAACAAAAGGTTTCTCTTTATATTTGTTTATTTCTCTTTCCTTTTTCGCCCACAAAACCTTAATATTATTATCTCTACTATTACATCTTCAAGCTTACCATCTCTTCACAGAAAGGCAGAAAGAAAACTAGCCAGATAGATATATAGATAAGAAAACTATGTGCAACCCAAAGACAAATTCCCCATCCTCCTTTGTCTCCACAGAAAAAGCTCATTTCGTCAACTCTCATAAACCAATGGATTTTCAAGCTGATGATGAAGAACTACTTCATAGATGGCCAACCCCAACTGAGGTAAAAAGAACCAACACCTTTTCCCCTACTCCAATTACCGAGTGTGGAGCTACATTAGCTCAGTTGAATCTCCTTTATCGAAAAATTACATATGTAAAAAAAAAAGTATATATGAAGAAACTTTTAGTACAGTAATAAAGTGGGTTTTAAAAATTTATCTTGGGTTGTAGGTTAACTCCGGTCACAATACTTAAAAGCATTTTTTGAATTCCCTTAGTAAAATTCTTGCCTCCGTCCTTCCAACCACTATACTTATATATGCACGTGAAGTTTCTTTTTCGCTATAAAACTAACTCTCTCCTTATTTTTGCTTTGGTTAATAATCAGGCTTTTGAAGAAATCAAAGAAATAGGGAAAATTTCAGGACCAACAGCACTCACAGGGTTGGTACTATATTCAAGATCCATGATCTCAATGCTTTTTCTTGGATATCTAGGGGAACTTGAACTTGCTGGAGGCTCTCTTTCCATTGGCTTTGCTAATATCACTGGCTACTCTGTAATCTCTGGCTTGGCTATGGGAATGGAACCAATTTGTGGACAAGCTTATGGAGCAAAACAAATGAAACTTTTAGGCATAACTCTTCAAAGAACAGTACTTCTCCTTCTTTCAACCTCAATTCCTATCTCTTTCATGTGGTTAAACATGAAAAGAGTCCTTTTATGGTGTGGCCAAGATGAAGATATTTCATCTATGGCCCACACTTTCATTGTCTTTGCAATTCCTGACCTTTTCTTTCTTTCTTTGCTTCATCCTCTGAGAATTTACTTAAGAACACAAAATATTACATTACCTTTAACTTATTGTTCTGCTATCTCAGTTCTTCTTCATGTCCCACTCAACTTCCTTCTCGTGCGATATTTTAATTTGGGCATTGCTGGAGTTGCTTTAGCAATGGTTTGGACAAATTTGAACCTTTTCCTTTTGCTCTGCTCATTTATTTACTTTTCGGGTGTATATAAAGATTCTTGGGTGGTTCCTAGCATGGATTGTGTACGTGGGTGGTCATCTTTATTAGGTTTAGCAATTCCCACGTGTGTATCCGTTTGTCTTGAATGGTGGTGGTATGAATTCATGATAATGCTTTGTGGACTTTTGGCAAATCCTAAAGCTACCATTGCTTCTATGGGAATTCTCATTCAAACAACTTCTTTAGTATACGTCTTCCCATCTGCCTTAAGCCTTGGTGTTTCGACTAGGGTTGGAAACGAGCTCGGCGCCAACCGGCCCGCTAGAGCCCGAATTTCTATGATAGTGTCACTTTTTTGTGCTATAGGAGTGGGTTTGGGAGCAATGTTGTTTACAACTTTGATGAGACATAAATGGGGTCTTTTTTTCACAAAAGATGTAGAGATTCTTAAGTTAACATCCATTGCATTGCCTATAGTAGGGCTTTGTGAGTTAGGAAATTGTCCACAAACTACAGGTTGTGGGGTGTTAAGAGGAAGTGCAAGGCCAACAATTGGAGCTAATATTAATTTGGGTTCATTTTATTTAGTTGGAATGCCAGTAGCTTTTATTCTTGGATTTATACTAAAAATGGGATTTGCTGGACTATGGCTTGGCTTGCTAGCAGCACAGGCCTCATGTGCAACTCTTATGCTTTGTGTACTATGCAAAACTGATTGGAAAGTTCAAGTAGAAAGATCAAAACAGCTAACACAATCTTCTTCAACTGCTGCTTCATTACCAGTGACAATGCCTTTGGATTTGGACAAGAAGAAGAAGAAGAAGAAGAAGGCTAATAATAATCTTGAAGAGATTTTGTGCACTAAAGAGGAAGATGATTTGCTGAAATCTACAGACACAGACCCTCTCATACCTTCCACTACTACTGCTGCTACTACTACTATTACTTAATTTATCCAGCTTATTGTGCATTGATTGGATTAACTCCATTTTTTTACTTTTCCTTTTCTTTTTTGGTCCCTCCATACCCTTTGATGGGTTGATGTGAAAAATTGTTCGTTGGGATTTCATATACTAATTGTTAACATTTGAAAAGAGTGTATTGATCAGGATAAACCTACTAGTTATATATTCTCTTGCTGTTTTTTTTCTTCTTTTTTCCATCATGCCCCTTGTAATAATAATATGGAATATAGAGATATACATGTATCATCTTAGAAGTTTATTCCCAATTTCTTTGTTTTTTCCAACTACTCGAAATTCCCAATTGTAGTCTCAACTGAGAAAATTCTCTCTATTTATAGTTTTATACATATACATCAACGGGGTAAAGATTTTTTTACAGTATTATAATTAAGTGAGTTTTAACATGTGATAATAGGTTACTTATCATCTTTATCAAATTACTTATTAATGTTTATAAAGATATTTACCTATATTTACCTAATAAATGACCTCTGTAAATAAAATTTAAAGTACTCTTGTACATGTTGGCGTTGATCAAAAGGGGAGAGAGAACAAAGGAAAAAGTGCTGTCGGTTGTTTGAAGGTGTGGGAGCAAGGATATATACACCTAACAAGCTTTCTAATTGTTCCATACCATTTAAGGGCACACATTGACTACCTAAAATGGAAAAGTTTAAGCATATCACCATATACTATACTATACTACATTACTTAAACATCAAACTTCAACTCAACGCAAACAAACTACTATTATTTCCTCACTTACTTTTTCTTTCTTTTTTGACAGGTTTTTCGCACTTCTTTTTCTTTATATATTAATTAACTATATAGTTTGCTTTTTGTTTTTCGTTTGAGGGTGGAGGGTTTCTTCATTTTCTTATAGGTTGCTTTACAACGCATCCTTACTTCAAAAGTCACTCTTGCATTCGTGAGTACTACACCTTTCTTGTGTTCTTCTCTCTCTCTTGTTTAATTTCTAGAATGTTAAGTAGGGTAAAGTAGAACAACACAAACAAGAATACTTTCCAAAATTGTGATTATCATGAGAAACTTTTTTTGACTTTTCTGATTCCATCATTCGATAATATTGCATGCTCCCTCGCAATCCTTTTGACTTTTCTGCCTATTGTTTTAAAATCATCACTATCTTTTACAACATTTCATAATTATTCTGAGCATTTTCAAAAAGTATACCATCAACTCTAACAACAATAACACTACTAATATAATAACAAGGGTTGTGGTGGAGTGGTAAGTTCTCCTTCATCCTTAACCAGAGGTCTCGGATTCTACTCCCTGGGTATGGAGTCGCCTTTGTTAGGGAGCGCTTTACCCCAATGCGGGACTTCCCGACGCGAAACCGAATTTAGTCGGGCCCCAATATGGGTACCAGACACCGGGTGGGAAACCAAAAAAAATAATAGTACTAATACATTGAGATGATCCAGCTGAAGGGGAGTCTTGGCGTAACTGGTAAAGTTATTGTCATATGACCAGGAGGTTACGGGTTTGAGCCGTGGAAACAACTTCTCACAGAAATGCAGGGTAAAACTGCGTACGATAGACCTTTATTGTCCGATTTTTCCCGGATCCCGCGTATCGCAGGAGGGCTGCCTTTTTTTCTAATGATCCAGCTAGTTAAATGTGCCTAATAATAAGATTTTTGTTGCATGAGATATACTACAAAAAAAGTGAGTAACATGAGGAGAGAAAGAGAGAATGGTGCATGTATGTATCCAAACAAGTTAAGAAGGGAGTGATAATTTTTGGTAGTAGAGTGGAGAAGTGTAAGAGGGAGGGGGCCCTGTTTCTAACTGAAGAAACAAAATCCAGCTATTATTGCCTCTGTCTACTTCTCATATGACAAAATTTTGTGCAGTGCCTCTGCATATCAGTTTCCAGCCTCTTCCCCACCATCTTAGTGTCCATTTCTTCTTACAAAAATTTGCACCTACCACTAACCAACAAAAACCCACTAGCTCCGATCCACCAAAGGAGTACTACTTGATATATAGGATTTTTATTGAACAAAGGAGGCTTACTACAATATCAATGATGATTTAAGTGTCCGTTTCACAATCGTTTCATGGTCATGCACGTAAGCGGATTTAGGGCAGGTTCTGTGAATTCAGCTGAATCTATTAATTTCTGGCCTTTAGTCTTTTGATTAGAGTAAGGTTTGCGAGTAATGCCCTGTTACAGTCACAAGTTTGTTTATAGTCGTGACTGTGACTGTTGTCATAGTCAGCAATGTTGAGAGACTTCCAGCAAAAAACTTCGAATTGGGAGGGCGATCCTCCCGGTCAACTTACTGTACTCGGACCAAAACCAACATAGAACAAGTAAGGTATGCTAGAGCTCTTGAAATAACCATATCAAAGAAAATCGGCAAGATAAACCCGTAACTTGGAGAAGGGGTGCTCTCCAATCTTTTGACTCAAAAAGCCGTTGAACTATGTATAAATTACACTTATTTTCAATCCGCTGTTTCCAATAGACCCTCGGCATCCTTCCCTCCAAAAATTCCCCACCTTGCTCTTGGGGTGACTCGAACTCACAACCTCTTGGTTGGAAATGGAGGGTGCTTACCATCAGAACAACCCACCTTTTCACTCCAGATTATATTAATTCGCCAAGCAATGGCATAATCAGTTTAATTCTTCATCTTTTTTTTTTTTGGGTGAATCTAAGACCTGTCAAACTCCTAATCACCCAAAGTACCAAATTATTTAGATATTTTTAAAATCACATTTGCTTCATATTTTTGCAAAAAAGAAAGATAAAAGCTTATAATGTAATGTACAGTGGTGTTTGGAGCCATACCTATCATATGACTGTTCCCCTATCCCCTTTATGTGGAAAATGATTAATGACAATATCATAGTATCAGTCCCACAAATTTAAGTAGAGCAAAGAATTATATTGCTAGAATATGTGGTACAACAAGGACTTTGCATCAGCTTGCTCATATATATCAGACTCACTCCTATATTAGGTCATTTTTTTAGATAACTTCAGCAGTTCAATTCTTGTCCTCTTTGCATCATCTATTATCTCTTATTTCTAAATGCGTCACCCTTCTCTGCTTCAAATAGTTTTTATCTTTTAAGGACTATAGGTAGCTCTATTTTATTCAATAATAATTCTTCTATTTAGGAATTAATTTTGGTTAGTTCTATATTTTAGGTTTAGTTATCCAGATATTGTTTACGGTTCTAGTTTAAAATTGGTGGAATATTTTTCCATCATTGAAGGATATCCTAGCTAGTGCATGAACATAAATAACTAAAAGGGAACCACAACAGAAGTCTCAGAGATTTGACACTGTTGCTTGAAAGATTTGCTGTTGTTGTTTGACATTTCCTTTTTAGAAAAAAAGCTTGAAAATAAATTTTATATATATTATTGGTAGATATTAAAACTTGAATATATAATTAAATACTCTCCCATTTCATTTAATATTATCGATGCCACATATTTCATTGGTAGAGTTTAAATTATTAGTTTGATTGGCGTATATATTAGTATTGATGGAAGAAAATATTAAAGTAATAGTTAAACGTTGTTTAATAGAGAAGAGTTCACATCAAAGTCTAAGAGTATAAATAATGTGAATATATTTTATTCTTGAAAACTGTAATAGAAATAGTCACTACTAGAAAACTGTCAAAAACCGCCCACAACAAATACACCAAAATCGGTCGGAAGAAAAACCGACCGAAATCGATCGAAAAATAGGTAAATTGATCGCAAAAGTCAAAAAATAATATTTCACACAAAGCTACCGACCACCATCGGTCGGAAACAGTTATCCCAGAATAAAGAAATACTGCTACGTCTGTCACATATAAAAATTTCGACCGACGTCGGTCGAAAATTGATCAATCTTTGACCAATACCTGATCATACTTGCATATTATCTACCAAAATAAGTTTTAATTAAAATATTTCAAGTATACCGACCGAAAATCGGTCGGAAATTTTAATTTATTTTTTTCCGCCCAGACTCAATTAGTTTTTTCCATAACAAAAATAACTTTTTATAATTATTATTAATTTACCGACCGATTTCGGTCGATATTATTTTTTCCCATCCAGGGTCAATTAATTTTTTCCATAACAAAAATAATTTTTTATAATTATTATTAATTTACCGACCGATTTCGGTTGTTATTATTGCTAGATTTTTTGTTATTTACAATATCTACATATATTTAACAATACACACACAGAGTAATGATCCGACCGGTCGTTTCGAGCATTTGCACTTCGCTCGATAGTTTGAGGGCATGAGTAGTTCCGTCTGATGTATTATGACTTGTGTGAATCGAGGATATTTGAGGCTCGGATGAAGGCGATTTTTGGAGTGTTATTCATCATGTGACTTGGGGTAAGCATTCTTGGCTCACTTGTGATTATATTTCGTGATTCTATATTCATTTTTGGTAATTGGATTATGAATTTTAAAGAGAAATTGGGGGTTTTAGCCTAAAGTTTCATAGAGTGAGTTTTTGAGTTTTGAACATCGATTCGGAGTCGGATTTGAGTGAAACTAGTATGGTTGAACTCGAAATTGAATGACTTGTCGGATTTTATAAGTTTCGTCGAGTTCCAAGGTGCGGGCCCGAGTTGGACTTTTGGGTTGATTTTGGGCTTTTGATTAAAGATTCGACTTTTATCGATTGGGTTTGTTTCCTTTGGCATTTTTTGGTGTATTTGAGTTGCCTTTGGCTAGTTTCTAGCCGTTCGGAGGTCTGTACGCGCGGGATGATATTTTTGGAGCATCGTTTGGCTTACTCGGTATTGGATTTGGCTTGTTCGAGGTAAGTAACACTTCTAAACTTGGTGCTAAGAGTATAAAACCCCGAATTACGTATTATGTGATTGATGTTGAGGTAACGCGCATGCTAGGTGACGGCCGTGTGGGCGTGCACCGTGTGAACTGTGACTTAGTCGATTCCATGGAATTGTGTAGCTACCTTATCTGCATATTTTTACTGTACTTTATATATGTGTTAGAGCATTTGAGCTGTAATTTATGCTAGGAATCATGTTTAGGCTATATGCTGGCACTATTGGGACCCACAATGGTCGTTCCTTGCTGTTGAGTTATTTGTTTAATTGCATTTATGTACTCAATCGTATTCATCATTACATATCACGTCTCAGTCTCTGTTATTGTATATTGTCACATCTCATATCACTGATTTGGGCTGCTTAGCATGAGTGTTGTGAGCCCGAGAGACTGGAGAGATTTATGACTGAGTGAGGCCGAGGGCCTGATTGTGAGGTTATTGATACTATAGCATGTGAGTTGTCCGTGCAGATTCAGTTATTGATACTATAACACGTGAGTTGTCCGTGCAACACATGAGTTATCTGTGCGGATCCAGATATTAATACTATGGAACGCGAGTTGTCCGTGCAACACGTGAGTTGTCCGTGTGGATTCATACCATGATTGGCTCATTATAGCTCTTGGGCTGAAGGAGCCCCTCCGGAGTCTGCACACCCACAGTGAGCGCAAGTACCTATTGAGTGCGAGTACGAGTGCCGAACGCGGGTGCAGAGTGATTGGGAAGACTGAGTGACTGGGAGGACTGAGTGGATTGATACTCTGAGAGTATGCATATAGTTATTCACTATGTTGTACTGCATTCGACATGCACACTTGACATACAAGCATAGAGATGCATTTTTCCTCATGCTATACGGTATCGCGTCATTCATAACTTCTCATACACATTGACATGTAGGCATAGATATGTACTTTTCCTCATGTCATTTGATAATGAAACATTTACCTGTTGAAAAGTTTTGGAATGAAAATCATGATTTTACAAACTTACTCATATTTTGGTGCTTTCGGTAAAAGATTTGGATTTTTACTGTTACACTTGAAAAACATACCTATTTTTTGAAACTGTGAACGAGCTGAACATTATATCTTTGAGTTATTTCCTTTACCTTTTTTTATATTGTTATGAGTTGTTATTGGCTATTGGTGTTGGACTTTGACCTCTGTCCCGGCTCATCACTACTTTCAACCTAAGGTTAGGTTTGTTAATTATTGAGTATATGGGGTCAGTTGTACTTATACTACACTTCTGCACCTTGTGTGCAAATGTTGGATGTTGATGTTTTTGTGCACGGCGGGAGCTGGATTTGAAGATATACATGTGTTCCGATCATAGCTGCCTTTCGATCTTGGTAGATTTAAAAATTTAACCTGTTCATGTATAGTTCAAATAGATGATGTACTTTAGTTCATATCAGCTTTGTAAATTCTAAATCTTAGAAGCTCATGATTTGTACAACCAGTCCTTGGGAAATTGTATAAAAATTCAGTTTTCTCATCTTTGACTTATATCAGTATTATTATATTATATTTTATTATTAATTAGCTTACCTAGCAGGTTGGGTTAGGTGCCATCACTAACAAGTTGGTATCAGAGCTCTAGGTTCATAGGTTCTACAAGTCATGAGCAAGTGCCTAGTAGAGTCTTGCAGATCGGTATGATGATGTCCATACCTATCTTCGATAGGCTACAGGGCATTTAGGATAAACTTCCTATCTTTCTTTCCTTATCATGCGACATTGATTTAACTTGAAGCGTAATACTTTGAATTCCTTCCACGCATTCGTATGTGCATGTGAGCGCTCAGTATCAGTCGTGCATCGCCGGCTTGTGATTCCCTCGATGAGATGTGATATGTGATTTATGTGTGTTGATGATGGGCCAGTCTGGAAGACTTGAGGCCGGGTTGTGACTGTAGCTTGAGCACAGGGATTTCGGTTGTGTGAGCACGTGTTTTTGGACTTATATGTCTAGTAGCATCCCTATGAGTGGAATTGGTGACTCGATGAGTGGCTGGATGGCTATATGATGAGTATGATGTGACCGCGGAATGTGTTCAGATGGTTTGATTATGACTAGAATAGTTTGTTTGAGATGTAAAAAAAAGGGACTATTGGGTGCTAAAATGCTGTCTTGATATGACGTATAGTCTCGAATTATGAGTGTTGAAAGATTTTTCATGTTGTTTAATTGTGGAACAAAGTAGATTTGAATGTCTTATTGTGAGTTCAGACTCAGGAAGATTAAGTGATGGCGTAGTAATCACGGCTGCGAAAGGGTATAGCAAGATGCCAATTTGAGGCTAAGCAAGTGGGTTATCTCCTGCGGAGTAATCTAAGGAGGTGTGATCCTTATAAGGTTGTGTGGAGAGTTTCCTTTCTACCAACGGGGTATATGTGTTGAGATTTAAATTTGAATTTGGTCGAGAAAGTCGACTTGGTCATCATGTGGATGTATGCGAGCTTAGTAGATGATTTGAGGTACTATATGGTTTGTGTTATGTGAGCTTATGAAGGATTTAGTTGAATCTCCCTGCGGTATTATGGCAGTAATAGAGTATGGATACTGTGAGTTATCATACGTTCTATTCTATGGCATTGAGCTAAGTGGGGCAGTCTGCTATCGACGATTTGATTGCATAGTTACGTATTGTAATGGTTCTGGTCTGAGACATACTTGTGGATCGGTTATGACTTGCAGAGGTTGAGATCGAGGATGACTCGAGCAAAGAAATTTCTGGATACGGGATATGTTACACTTTATGGGTATATGGGAATCATTGGATGATTGAGTTGTTATTCGTAAAGGATGTAGTGTGCGCGGAGTAAGAAATTGCTCGGTTGCTTAAAAGTGTAGATTACTTCTTTGGGTGTTGTTGTGCTAATAGGGAACATGTCGTTTGGCTCGTTTGGGCAGCGCAATTGAGATTTGAGCAGAATGGATGACTCTCAAGAAGGATCTAATGGATTCAAGAATTATATATAGAAATATTGAATTTATTCGAATTTATATATGGCTAGACTCCGAGATTTGCGTCGGATGGTGTCGAGACTCACGATATTTCTGTATCACTATGAATTCTATATTTCAGTATAATGAAGGTAAAGGAAACAACTTCAGATTCACATAAGGTCTCTTGAGAGTGTGTATCTCGGTTGCGGTATGTTTGGGGTACTTAAGGGGGAATACAATGGCTTATGGGCCTTAGGGCAGTGTGGTTTAATGCTAGGGTATCTTGTGGTGAGCGTTGGGTGAGGATCATGGTATTATGGCGATGAGTAGTGTCAACTTGAGGATAATTTGGACGGCACTCAGAGAAATAGTACAACTTGGTAGTAGGTTAGATCAGCAAGGTAATAGATATGATCGGTTCTTTGTGTAACGACTCGACCGGTCGTTTTGAGCTCTAGCGCATCATTAGGTGGTTTGAGGCCTTGAGTAGCTTCACTTCATGTATTACGACTTGTACGTGTGGTCGGAATTAAATTTTGGAAAATTCGAAGTTGATTTGGAAAGAACAATCTAAATTCAGAAGCTTTAAGTTGAAAGAGTTGACCAAAGTTTGACTTTTAAGTAAACGACCTCGGAATCGGTATTTGAAGGTTCCAATAGGTTCGTATGATGATTTCGGACTTGGGCGTATGTTCGGGTTGAGTATCGGGTGATCCGGGGGCATTTCGGCGCTTAATATAGAAAGTTGGCATTTTGAAGGTTTTAGAATTTCTTAAGTTTGATTTGAAGTAGAATTTGGTGTTATCGATGTCCGTTTTAGGTTCCAAACATTTGAATAGGTTCGTATCGTGATTTGTGACTTTTGCGTAAAGTTTGGCGTCATTCCCAATTGTTTACGCATGAATCGGACGTGTTCGTCGAAGTTTGAATGTTTGGATGTTTAAAGAAAGGTTTCGATCGTCGATTCATAGTTTTGATGTTATTTTGTGTGATTTGATGTCTCGAGAAGGTTCGTGTTATATTTTAGGACTGGTTTTTGTAATTGGACGGGGTTCCGGAAGCCTCGGGTGTGTTTCGGAGGTGTTTGGGTTGTGTCGCGCTCTTATTTGATGTTTTGGCATCGTTTACTTGGGCTAAAAGGGCACTATATTTCAAAAATGACATTTTATTTGTTATTGGATTGAACCATTAGATCTGTATTGTAATTATGGAGTCATAGCAACAAGAATCGTCGAATTCCGATGTCGTATGAGAGAGTTATGCCCATTTCCGTGTCGGACAAAATTTCTGATTTCTGGTGCGAAGCTTTGTTCTTTACGAACGCGAGAGAGCTTCCGCGAACACGAAGAAGGATATCTGAATTGACCGGTCAACGCAAAAAAATTTCTCTTCGCGAATGCGAAGGTCTCCCGCGAAGGCGATGAAGAAAAATCATCTAGATAGTATTTTAAACCGAGAAATTTAGTATTTTAGGCATATCTTGAGTTCTAGTGGTCCGTTTGAGGTAATTTTTGCGGCATTGTTCTAGTATCAATAAGGAGTATTGGAGATATGGGCATCGGTTTTAGGTGTTAGAGTGGCGTTGGAGCCGATTATGGAACTTCGGAGTCAGGTAAGTCTTATGTCTAACCCTGCGAGTGGGAATTTACCCCGTAGGTGTTATATTCTTATGTGCTGCATGTTGTGGGAGCTACACACGTATGAGGTGATGGGTGTCCGTCCGTATGCTAGAATTCTTGATTTTTTCGGGTAGACTTAGGTTTACGCCATGCTATAACTGTACTATTTGAGTTATCTTTGCTCGTTTAATTCCTTTATTTCGCGTACGACTTGAGACAAGACTTGCATAGTTTGATAGACTCACTATTTTAGAGATGTCATGAGCTATTTGATAATCCGCGGAATAATTGTGCTCCTCTCATGAATTTCTCCCGCGCAATGCATTTTCATTCAAATATTTTCCTTAAAATGTATAACTCACACGTTTATTCGTGAGTGGGGTCAAGGACCTGTTAAAGCATCTTATTCTAATGGGATCAGGCCGTTCGCCTCGACAGTATCATACTCTCATGGGATCGGTCTGTTCGTCTCGACAGTATAATAGATGCATCAATAGTTCGTGTCGTTCGACCGTCGGCAGTGCACACATTATGATGGGATCGGGCCGTACGCCTCGGCATTTCTATAAAAATACTTTTATGGAATCGTGTGTAATATTTGACAAGAAGCCAGTGTATCTGTGAGTTTTTCTGATTTGAATTGTGCCGACCTATCTGGCGAGGTTCATTATATATATACTTCGGTTGAGGAGGTAACTGCTAATTGAGAGCTTGAGTTTATTGTGAGAGGAGGATTGTACCACATATTTATACTTTTTTATTTCGTTTATTTACTCTGCCTCACATCTGTTTACTTCTACTGTATCTGTCTTATTGGACCACTAGTAAGTATCGATGTCGACCCCTCGTCACTACTTCTCTGGGGTTAGACTATATACTTATTGGGTACGCATTGATTTACATACTCATGTTATACTTGTTGTACTTATTGTGCATGCATATATATGTTTCCGATTGTCCTCTGGGTGCAGAGGCACGACTCTTGGGGGGACTTTACGATGAGCTGCATTTTCTTGTTACGATCCGTAGCATACAGAGTCTCTATCAGAGTTATTTATTTTTCCGTTTAACTTGTATTCCAAACGGTTGTTGTATTATTATTGTACTCCTTAGTAGATGTTCATGCACTTGTGACACCGCGTTTTGAGGGTTCCTACTGGTTGTTCATTATTGTAGTTCATGTAATTATTAACATTTCACCTTGAAATTATATTTTTATACATAAATTGGAAAATAAAATTATGGGTTTTGTACGAGCACCAACTTTTATACTATTTTATTAATGGGAATTATGATTTTAAAGTAATCAAAATGAGTAATTAAATCGACCAATCACCGTTGGCTTGCCTGACGACGGCGTTAGGTGCAATCACGACCTATAATGGATTTTGGGTCGTGACACTTTGGGTACTTAAGTTGTAGCAACAACAACATACGTATACATATTAATGCTATATTAATATAAGTATACATATATTGTTGTTGCTACAACTTAAGTATTAATATAGCACTACATCTTATAGAACTATACACTTTATTTTTGAATGTGTTATAGTAAGTTTTAATCGAATATAATTGAATTTATAATTGATCCACTGATAAGTATCCGAGCAAAGTACTAATAAGGTGATCAAAAATAAAACATTCAAGACTATATCGATAGTACACATCTTGGAGCATCTAGTCACTCATTATACCAGAGCATCTAGTCACTTAAAATGTTTAAAATATTCACTTAAACTTCAAGATTTGTTTTTTTATTTATTCACCGATCAAGCATTCGAGCGGTGCAATGAACAGTTGATGTTCAAGCTTTGGTTGATGGAGTAACGAGGCTTGATATTTTTTAGCGTGGTGAAATTCTCATTTGATATGGTGTCTTCATCCTTGTTTGAATGCATTAAGGTTCTACGGTATTATGGTCTTCTTTGATTTGCCTTCGGGGCAGGGGATTGTGAAATGGTGCCTAAGAAGCGGTTATTAGAGATGGCGATTTGTAGCGGTTTCAGAATCAAATCGGTATTTCTAATGCTGATGGATCGAGAAAGATGATCTTCGAGGAGGCTTAGCGTTGGTAGCAAATTATTAGTTCAGGTGCTACTAAGATGGATTTTGATTTGAGGCAACATTTGGGTAGTGAAGGATTAGAAGGGACATGGTGGGAGGTGTCTCGCAGTGGTTGAATTGCTAGCAGGTCAGGTGTGAACAACAGAGGTCGAGAAGTTTCCTAAGGAGATGCTTTAATCGAAGCGGGAGTGGCAGAGTGGCGTATGGATTCTGTGGCAGGATAGCCACATACCTTGAGGAAGTTTAGAGCGATTTTGGAGTTATGGTGGAAAGTGACTAGGTCTACGGACTTTATTTGGAATGGTGGTTACTGTACGGAGGAAGATTGAATATGGCATAAAGGAGTTTGCTTGACATGAAGAGGGGTGTGAAAACTTGATTATCGTTTCATATGCAACATGACTTTAAGTTTGGAACATATTGTCGGACTTTCAGTTGATGTCAATGGGAAATGAACAGACTCTTACAGCTGGTGGACGAGCACAGTCTCATGAGGGTTTACTGATTTCGTGGTGGTTATACCAATGCAGCATCGTTGGAAGATGTAGGTATGGAATTCCACAAGTGGGTTATCCCCTGTGAGCAAGTTAGCGGTTGCGCGATTTTGATGAGTTTCCTACGAAGAGTTCTACTTACTACTCGGCAAGAGGTCGAGTACGCGATTGTGGCTGATAATTCGGGATGTTTTATGAATAGTTTAGCGAGAGATTTTGAGAGGTTTGGCGAGTTAGTGGTACGAGATCATGGTAATAAAGAAGGAGGAATCTTTGTGGTTTCTACATTACGTGATGGTAGCTTAAAGCTAAGTGGGGGAGCCCACCGTTTACGATTGGATCACATGGTTGTCTGCTTGTGCAATTTTTGATTATCGGTGCATTGATGGATCAATTATGACTAAGAAAAAGAAAACATCAAGGGTAATTTGAGCAAATAACTTGTCGAATATGTGCTATATTTTGCCTTATCGGTTCATGTTCAGGTTTTGGGAAGACTCGGAGTTTATGCTTCTTGTGGATGTGATGTACAAGGAAACTAATTCGTCCGGTTGCTTGTTTGAGAGGGTGTTCATGTGCTAGCAGAGCGTTGGAGTTTGATTATATTCGGGACCAGGTCAGAGTGGGTGACTCTCAACAACGGTTCTAGTGGGTTCAAAAATTAAACTGCAGTGCCTAAGGATTTTGGGTCCATTGTGTGGTTAAGGATCGAGTTTTTGCAGTAGGTTATGAAAGGGACTTGGAGTTTTTTATATTATCATCGGGTCTGTGGTGCAGTATTAGAGAAATGGGAGGAAACAACTTCGGATTCGTAGAGGATCTTTCAGAATGGGTGTACCGGTTGGAGATGCTATTGTGCACATAAGGAGGGTATGAGATGGTTCATGGGTATTGAGACGGTGTGGTCTCGTGAATTGGGTCACTCGGGATGAGTGTTGTTGGGTTACGTTATGTTTTGAATGGAGCTATTATTATTTCTAAGGCAAGTCAAGAGTAAATTGGAAGAAGTTGAGTCGGTTAGTAATGGTTGAATCATCATGATTGTGGCAATGATCAGTTCCTACGACGTGTTAAGTTATACATGTGGTTTGTGCTTATACGTGCGGGCTTGGCAACTACCATAATTTGATTGATTTGGGAGGTACTTGATTCAAATGACCTTTTTGTGTAAATGGATTCTAGAAGAGTTACGACGGTTTAGACCATGACTTAAAGTTTCTATTTTCTGCAGTTATGGGAATCCGGTTACGTGTTGCAATTGTTCTTCTGAAATAAGTGGAGTGAAAGGGGTTCTATCCAATAAAGTGTTTATTCTACTGGTGGTTCAGGGGTTATGATGAAATTCTTGGACTCTCGCATAGCGGCACGATAGGTGTAGTGAGCGGCATGGGAATTGGAAGTTGAGGACCAAGGTTGCGACTCGGTGTTGATAAGAATGTCACGAGCTCGGATGAGTAGGGAAGAATTCAGATGTTCTGAGTAAGTTGGAAATTTCTTTAGTGTCACCTGAGAACGGTGTCCTGTGTAAGAGGCTTTGTGTACTGATTCGCGGATTCTTGATTTGCTTTACAGAATTAGTACGGTTGGTGGTATGGAGGTGCAGACTTTGCTACTGGTGCGGAAGGTTGTGAGAGCGTATCCCACGGTGGAATTTGTATAAGTATGACATGCTAGTCACTTGATTTTTAAGTATTGAAACCAAGCATGGAGATTATGGTACTATCGTTAATGTGAGAGTTTATGCATGGAAGTCACTCTATTCCTTTAGTTGTGAACTATAGGAGCTTGTTCCGGATTGGGACGGCTGCTTGTGTGTGTCATGAATAGGGCCACCGTGGATCCTTGAAAGGTTATTGGCCTAGTATGGGATGATCGGAATCGGCTTGGGATCCGTTGATAGGTCTAATATGAATGTGTGCTCTACATCAAGTCGGATGTGTTCATTCACCATAACATTACTTCTGGAGGAGTCTTCGAGTGTTGGATGTTATTCTCGTCGTCAGCTATTCCATGTAATAGTCTATTGTGCCATGTGGGTTGTGAGGCGACTTGATTATTTGCACATATGTTATAGTCCCGTGAAACTTGTGGTGTTATATGCACAAGATGGCTCTCGAGATGCATGTCATTTATCGCACCTTAGTTGTGTTTGGTTTTTGTAGCGTATGGCCCTATCCATCTCCCTAGGGCTGTATTTTTGCACTTGGCGTGCTTGTGGTCGATATTCGGGTATATCGTAGGTATAAGCATTTTGTCTTGATGGGTACTTCCTAATTTATTGTTATGTGTGGATCGGGTGGCACGCCGCCACGGGTATGTTATTTGGATCAGGTTGCACGCTGCAACGGTATCATGTTTATATCAGGTTGCACGCCGTAACGGTATCATGTGTGTATCGGGTTACACGCCGTAACAGTGAGATGTTGAGTATGGTTCCCTATATTTATCTTTGTGTATTTTGTTTCTCATTTTGTGAGAAGGTTTCATATCATCTGTTTGACCGTTTTATTCATTATGCGGGCCGGGTAGTTCTTTTTCAGAGTTCATTTCTCCTTATGTATCACATTCGAGTTTGTAGCTTGTTGGCGCAATGATGGTGTCATATGAGATTTTTGGCGGTGTTGAGATGGCTTATTGCTCGAGCATCTTGTATTGGGTGAGACGAGATTATTGGACCCGAAATCAATGCAATCAGATTTATATAAGGTATATTAAAGAGCAAATATCATTATGCAATTCAGAATAAGGTAATGGTTCTTGTCAGGAGGAGAGATTCCATGATTTGTTGATTCGGTAGGTGGTTATAAGTTTCTACACATCTCTTCCGTCGTGGCAGTATTACGAGAGTTGGAACATGACTTATATCTGTTATGAGGTGTATTGCGGGCACCGGGTTCTTGAAATTGCAGCTATTACGGTTGAAGGATATTATTATGGTGAAGCGACTTAGGCGGTGCATGGTGTGATTTCAGCGGAGGAGCATGGTCATGTTGGGTACAGTGTCTTGTGATTGATGCGGTGTTCGTATGTTGGAATCAGGCCTCGTGGTGGATTTCAGATGTTGGAATTTGGCCCTAAGGCTGGTTGGCTAAAGTAAAAGAGAGGATCTTCAGTCTGGCTTAAGCTAATGTGCTCGTGTGGGTTGTGGTGGCACGGGTAGGTGCACGAGGGGTTAAACAATGATTTTGGGCAACTCCGGGGCAGTTCTTAGCACGTTCGGGGACGAACGTATGTTTAAGTGGGGGAGAATGTAACGACCCGACTGGTAGTTTTGAGCTCTATCGCGTTGTTCGGCGGTTTGAGGCCTCGAGTAGCTTCACTTCATGTATTATAACTTGTACGTGTGGTCGGAATTGAATTTCGGGAAATTCGAAGTTGATTTGGAAAGAAAATTCTAAATTCGGAAGCTTTAAGTTGGAAGAGTTGACCAAGGTTTGACTTTTGAGTAAACGACCTCGGAATCGGGATTTGAAGGTTCCAATATATTTGTATGATGATTTCGAACTTGGGCGTATGTTCGGGTTGAGTATCGGGTAATCCGGGGACATTTTAGCGCTTAATATGGAAAGTTGGCATTTTGAAGGTTTTAGAATTTCTTAAGTTTGATTTGAAGTGGACTTTGGTATTATCGATGTCCGTTTGAGGTTCCGAACCTTGGAATAGGTTTGTAACGTGATTTGTGACTTTTGCGTAAAGTTTGGCGTCATTCCGGTTTGTTTAAGTATGAATCGGACGCGTTCGTCGAAGTTTGAATGTTTAGAAGTTTAAAGAAAAGTTTCAATTGTCAATTCGTAGTTTTGATATTGTTTTGTGTGATTTGATGCCTCGATCAGGTTCGTGGTATGTTTTGGGACCGGTTTGTGTAATTGGACGGGGTCCCGAGGGCCTCGGGTGTGTTTCGGAGGTGTTTGGGTTGTGTCGCGCTCTTATTTGATATTTTGGCGTCGTTTCTTTGGGCATAAAGGGCACTATATTGCAAAACTACCTTTGATTTGTTATTGGATTAAACCATTAGATCCGTATCATAATTATGGAGCCATAGCAAAAAGAATCATCGAATTCAAATATCGTATGAGAGAGTTATGCCCATTTCTGTGTCGTACAAAATTGCTGGTTTCTGGTGCGAAGCTTTATTCTTCTCGGACGTGAGAGAGGTTCCGCGAATGCGAAGATAGATTTTTGGGTTGACCGGTCAATGCAAAAAATTTCTCTTCGCGAATGCGAAGGTCCCCCGCGAAGGCGATGAAGAAAAATCATCTAGATAGTGTTTTAAACTGAGAAATTTAGTATTTTAGGCATATCTTGAGTTCTAAAGGTCCGTTTGAGGTGATATTTGCGGCGTTGTTCTCGTATCAATAAGGAATTTTGGAGATATGGGCATCGTTTTGAGGTGTTAGAGTAGTGTTGGAGCCGGTTATGGAACTTCGGAGTCAGGTAAGTCTCATGTCTAACCCTGCAAGTGAAAATTTACCCCGTAGGTGTTATATTCTTATATGCTACATGTAATGGGAGCTATGCACGTATGAGGTGATGGGTGTCCGTCCGTATGCTAGAATTCCAGATTTTTTTCGGGTAGACTTAGGTTCACGCCATGCTATAACTGTACTATTTGAGTTATCTTTGCTCGTTTAATTCCTTTATTTTGCGTACGAGTTGAGACAAGACTTGCATAGTTTGATAGACTAGCTATTTTAGAGATGTCACGAGCTACTTGATAATCCACGGAATAATTGTGCTCCTCTCATGAATTTCTCCCGCGCTATGCGTTTTCATTCAAGATTTATTTTCTTATTTATTCACCGATCAAGCATTCGAGCGGTATAATAAACAGTTGAGAATAAATTAAAGCATCAACGCTTGTCATAAATATGTAAGTGTAAATTATCATAAATGAATAAAATTATACACTCTATTATAATCTATTACACGTATACGAATATGAAGTGTAATTTATATGAAAGCACACGATGATAAATAATATATATATATATATATATATATATATATATATATATATATATATAAAATAAAAAAATTGATCGAGGGTAATTGATATAGTGGTTGTATCCAATATGCTATAACACACTTAGTGTCTTAGTAAATAGATTATAAAGTGTATCATTGATGTAATATTATGGTAAAACTTAAGATGTAGTGCTATATATAAATCTAATTATATATTATTTTATTACAATCTTTAAACACAAAATCGACCTGTATGTGGTGCAAGTTAATTAAAGATTTTTTATTAAGGTACAAATTAAGAAAGAAAGCATATATTAAGTGTGTAGAATGCTAAGAACAACAAAATTTGATAAGTATTTAATAAAAAAAATATTATTAAATTTTTTAAAAGTTAGTTTCCGACCGATCTCGATCGGTATGTGTGAGGTCAAATGGTCAAACATTATTTTAACATTTCCGACCAAAATGTTCGACCAAAATCGGTCAAAAATATATTAATTAGACCAATACAGACGGGTTTCTTCACCATTTTCATCTTTTCACTCTCTCTCTTTTCTCTCTCTTCCATCTCCCTTCCCCACATATTTTTGGCCTAATCCCACCTAAAATCAAGTCACCCACCTCCAAAATCGAAGCCCCACCTCTTCTCTCTCACGCCTGCGCCCCCATCCGCCACCACCACTATTCCGCGCGCCACCACCACCACTGCATAGCTTGTTCTGCGCCGCCGCCACCACCACCATTGCCATTCTCCTCCTCAGCGGCACCACTACTGCCATTATTGTTCAAGGTTAGTAATAATCTACCTTATTAGCTTTTAAATTTTTAATTTTCATAATATAATTTTATGCATTTTTTAGGGTTTTTATCTATTTAGGATTTATGTGACTAAATAGGGTTTTTGAATTATATTAGATTTAGATATAGATTTGAACTACCTAAAATTGCAATTTTTTAGGGTTTTTGATTTGAACTACATTAGATTTAGAATTAGTAATAGAACTCAAATTAATGCATTTAAATTATTTAATGTATAAATTAATTTAAGGTATAAATTATGAACTTATGATTCTTAATAGAACTCGAATTCAGAACTTCACTAAAGTTACTGAGGCCCTACCTTCTGATTTCCTGAATATGGTGTTACTCATAACTGGACAAAACTGAATATATTTTGGGAGTTTTCATATTGGAAGGATAATCATCTCCGACACAATCTTGATGTCATGCATATTGAGAAGAACTATTTTGACAATTTGTTCAATACAGTGATGGATGATATGAATAAGACAAAAGATAACCCGAAGGCTAGACTGAATAAACAAGAATATTGCAGGCGACGTAAATTACATTTGCAGTCTGCGAACAATGGTAAGGTATTCAAGCCCAAGGCCTACTACACATTCACTTTGGAACAAAGACGACATATTGTGAGTGGGTTACAAACCTTAAGATGCCTGAGGTCTATGCTTCGAACCTGGGAAAATGTGCCGATATGGTTGAAGGAAAGCTGACTCATATGAAAAGTCATGACTGCCATATCTTCGTAAAAACCTTAATCCCTATTGCATTTTTGTGGTTTGCCTAAAAATATCTGGAAACCTATCACAGAGATAAGTTTGTTTTTCAAAGACTTATGTTCTACCACATTAAGGAAAGATAATCTATTTCAAATGAATCAGAACATTCCTGTAATCAGTAATAAGTTGGGCAAGTATATTATGCTCCATATCCATTGCGGAGAGATAAGGGTGATTGGTTGGTTGTAATCAAAACTAAACCTGTTGGTAGGGTGAAAATTGAAAATGTGCTAGATGTTTCTTATCAAAATGATACCTCAAGTGTTAACCAAATGGTGGATGATCAGTTAGAAATTGACTTGGAGCATCCTCAACGCATATTAGAAAAAGTTGATATGGAGGAAATAACAATCATAGAAAATGAGGACGAAGAATCACCTGATGAAAATGAAATAAGTGAAGAGGAAGAATTTTTGGACGGGGAAGGATGCATCGAAGACGACTAGCATGCTAGTCTTTTTACGCATTCTCAACTTATATAGATTTATATTCTCAATTTTAATATTTTCTTTAATATATGCAGATGGTCGATAGGGGTCGAGGTAGATCTAGAAAGGATAAAAGGCCTATTGATCACGAGGATAGTGCCACACCCTCGCTTCCTTCCACTCCACACTTGAATCCCTCTACTATTGATGGCCGACAACAATCTTCTAGGCACACATCTTTTCTATCGCATCCATCTATTAATCAGACTACCTATCTATCACCCCCCCCCCCCCCCCTTCTTTTACACTCTTTCACACCATATTTAACAATAACTAAATCAATAAAAATTTCATGAATAATGATCAAATAATCAATAATAAACTTAAGCAGGAATATCTTAATTGAATAA
>AWOL01S0015917.1:89484-116809 GCA_000715115.1 Nicotiana otophora | reverse complement strand
CCCCCAATTAGTATTCTTACCATTCTCCACCACAGAGCTATATCCCGCTTCCTCCACATGATACTGCATATAGTTACATGGGTCCACCGGGTCAGCAGTCACTGGGCCATGTGGTGATACGCCAGTCATCTGCTCCATTTGCTTCACCACCAGCTGGATCGCATCCATCTAGATTTCAGCCGCCTGGATCGCAGCAGAGGTCTAGATCGCATCCATCTTCATCAGCGACCCTGTCTCTATCTCTCCACAGACTTCGCTGAGCCAGATGCCTCCCCTTCTACGCACGTTTTAGATTCATCGGAGGATGATGATTCAGAGAAAGTGCGGTATGATCATTATCATAGGATGATCATCATGCTTGGGGGTAATGAGTAAGATTTATTTATTACTTCTTTGTTTTTTATTGAATTATAATAGCTAGTCTTATTTATTTAATGTAATTTCTATGTTGCAGGTTCATACCTAGTCATCAGACTACAAAGATAATTACTGAAACTCTTGAACGGTTGTATGATGCACCCTATACGAGTTGGAGTGAATTTCCACCGGAGCTCGTGGAGCAAATTTTCAACCAATTTAAGGTTTTAATACAATTCTTATCTATTTAAGTATTATATTAACAATATTTCATCTAAAATTATACAATTCATTTGCAGACTAAGTGTGCTTGGGAGGACTGGCATAACAGTGCCATTCTTGCAAATTTTGAGTTCAAATGTCGTAAGAGACTATCTGATTCCTTCTGTTCTGCTCGGAAGAAGAACAAGAAGCCTTCATGGGTTCTACCGCATTTATGGGAGGCTATTATGAGGTAGTAGATCGCTGAGAAATTCGAGAAGATGAGTGAACAGGGAAAGAAGGCTCGAGCATCAGAGAAGGGTGGCTCCTTGCACTGTGTGGGTGCAAGGAGCATGGGGACTGCGAGGAGACTACTGGTAATTCCTTAAAAAAATTTAAATCTATTTTTATCAAACTATATTTATATATTTTAATTTAGTTAACATGTTTTATTATATGTTTAGGAAAAAAGAATATGGGAGGAAGATGACTCATGATGAGTTTTTCATGGAGACTCACATTCGGAAGGAGAAGGCACCGACAAATCCAACTAGATGGGTCGAGGACCGGGCGGAGACTACATTTGTAAGTTTCATAACTACTATAACTTTAAATTAATGTTTATAATATTATATAGTTAATAATTTTCTATCTTATAAATAAAGGGTCGCTACAAGAGTACTGTGGAGGAGTACACTCAGAGCTTGCCACCGAATGAGCAAGGCGAGCGACCTTTCATTTCAGACGAAGAAGTGCATAAGATATGGTTGGATATCATTGGTGGTCCTAAAAAGGGGATAGCATACGGCCTTCTAGAGAGATTATTTCGGCGCTACAGGGCTGGATTGCAAGGTATAAGGACTTCCGCCCAGGGTGAGGCACTTGTTAGGTCAACTCTCTCGGCTATGGAGAAGAAGATTGCAAAGCTATCAGCGGAGCTTGAAGAGGCAAAGGCTAGAGAAGAAAAGAGAGATAAACAATTTGATACCCTTCAAGGTCAGCTAGAAAAGAGGGACGAACAATTTAATGTCTTTTAAGGTCAGCTGGCCAATCTTCTTGTTAGTGGTGCTTTCTCGATTCCTCAGTCTCGTGAGTCTTCCCCAGATGCTAATCCTTCTCGTCGTGATCTTTCGAACCATGCCGATGATGAAACTTCTAGTAGTGGAGATAGAGATGATGTAGTACAAAACACTCATTGAATGATGTTTGAACTTTAAACGTGTGAAACGTTTTGTTGTTGGATATTTTGAAACTCTATAAATATTGTTAATATAGTTTTGATAGTTGTTATTGTTCTTATTGTTGTTGGTATTGGTTGAATGGCAGCAATGTAATGCTTCCATTATAGGTGATTGGTTGTTGGCAGGTGGTACAGCTGTAAAACAACTGTATTCTGCTAAAAACTTCCCAGAAAATCAACTGCCTGCCGATCGAAGTCGGTCGGAAAAGTTCAATTGAATTTCCCGGAAATTTAAAATTATCGACCGACTTCGGTCGGAATTTTTGATTTAAAATTTTAAATATTAATACCAACCGATATCGGTCGAAAATGAACGATATTAAAAAATATAAATAATTAAGATTCTGACCGATATCGGTCGCTAATTTAAAAATAATTAAAAATTATTTTCAAGAATACCGAGCGAATTCAGTCGGTAAATTTATTTTGTGTGAGATTATTTGGTCAAAGTGCGTTGAAAATTAGCGACCGACTTCGGCCGGAAATATCGACCGTTTGCGGTCACATCGCATTAGCAACCATTATTGTTTTGATGAATTGAAATCGGTTGATTTTTATTCGATTTCGACCGATTTTGATTGATTTTTCTAGACGCTTTTTGACAGTTTTGAGTATAATATTTTAGATAGAGGTTTCCTAGGCATAATTTTTGGATCACTTATTCAGTTTCTTCCTGTTACCGCAAAGTGAACCATCTGCGGGTTGATTAATCCTCATTTCATATCATATCATATCATACTACATGAGAAAGTTGAATGGCTAAATTACCTATTAAAAGTTAAGTGGCCAATTTGCCCTTCCATTAAACACTACTGCACTTTTTCGTACTGAAAGGTAAATCTATCTTTCAATAAAGTACAATGTAATTAAAATAAAATAAGATAAATGAATTAATACTTGGCCGGCTACAACACTCACTCACTACAACTTATTCAAGGCATTGAAATTTCTTTCATATTCCAACACTTATTGCAACCTTTAAAATACCAATTTAATGTTTTAGAGTTCTTTTCAACTTTCTACAATAATTATAAAATTGAACTAATATTACTTGGAAAGCTGAAGTAACTATGCATATACAATGCATATCAACCTTTCTCATGCCTTATTTATTTGTTAAATCATATTCACACATAAACAGTGGAGAACTAAGTTAGTCAAGTAATTGTTTCTTCCGTCAAGCTATTATCAATTTTTTTTTTAAAATTCTTTTGCAAAATTTATCATATCTACTCATCATCTGCAACACACAAAACCATACTATAAGTGCCAAATCAGGTAAATTGATTTTTTTCAATTACTTACTCTGAGTGTTTTGCTAATTTTACAGCTATTTAACGATCATTATTCCTTGTTATACTTCAATGTAACCATTCTTGGATAATTTAATTATAAAAGAAAGTTTTGAAAAAAAAACATGAAAGATGCTCCATCAAAAATTTTAACCGGTTTGTGGTGCATGCTATTTCTTTTCTTCTATTTTTCCATTGGTTCTTTAAACCTTACTGAATAATTTAATTACTATAGTATCATTCAAATTTTGTTTTTTTTGTCTTTCCTTTTTTTTTTGTGTGTCTTTTCTTTTTCATTATATGATTTGATAGCAATAGCTTTGTTTTGTTACTCTGTGAGATTATGGATACATCACTTAAGGTAATTGTTTGGCATGCTATATTTGCATGAACTTGCTTTTCATTAATTTTCCGTGAAGTTGTACATATGGTATATTTCATCGAAATATGTATGTCATTATGCTCTTAGGGAAAAAGTTAGTAATTGACTTGACATTTTAGTCGATAATAACCTTTAGCAAGTTTTTTTTTTTAAGTAATGTTCTAATAATGTGTCAATTAATTGTATGTTTATTATGCATTATAGATTAATGGTATGAAACTTTATTTTAATACTTCATCTTATTCTTTATTTTACATACATCTCTATGAATTTATCTTAGACAAAAGGAAGAATAGTAAGTCATTTACCAAGCATAATTTCAATAATCAATTACCAAGTACTCATAATATTTATGGGGCTGAACAGTCACTCTTCTTTTCTTTTTTCCTCTCTTAAACCTTTTCTTTGTAGCATTACATGAAAAGTGAAAAATCCATGAAAATTTTCCTGGGGACTAATCAAAAATATTCATTGGTAATTAGTTTCCTACGAATTTTTCTATCAAAATAAAAAATTCATTGAAAAAATCTTCATAATTAATTATTACCTATGGATGTTCAAATGTTTTAACCTTTATATGTAATCATATGATTATTAACTTATTTCATTTTATAGTCATCTTTATAAATTCACTTTAGACAAAAGAAGAAAAATAAATCAATTTCAAGTGAATTTTAACAAACAATAAACCAAGTATTCATAATGTTTTAAGGTTAACCGTTCTCATTCTCATAATTATACTGAAACCTTATTCCTTTTTTTGATAGATCATATCCGTCAAATTGGTTCGCCATTGATCAATTTGAGCTTATATTCTTCCCTTTTAAAATGTCATGTTACTAATTTGAGCTTATTTTTTTTTTATATCAATTAAAATAGTCGAATAAGTTCACCATTAATTAATTTGAGCTTATATTTTTTCTTTTAAAATTCGTATCACTCACATGTTTTAATTTAATCTATTTTACTTTAATAAAAATTACACTAATTGATATGAATACACGTACAATGCACGTGTTCAAAAACTTGTCACTAAAAATCTATTTTAGGTACGTATTTGCAGATAAAATTGCGGACTAAATTAGAATTGTTTGGTAGAATTGTTTTTTTTAATCCAGTTCTAGTGTCCTACAAAACTTTCCGTGCTAACTTTTTACATATTCAAACACCAACAATATACTATGGAAAGATCAAATGTCGCCATTTCACATTTGTCTCCTCTAATAAATGAATTTTTCCTGCTTTCCTTTGCCCTCTCCTTGGACTCATCACCACTTTATTCTTGCTTTCACTTTACAAATTAAAATTATGGAATTTCTGCCTTTTTGTTTTTTAAAAGCCTTCACAACTGATTTTATAAATAATTAAGTTATTATGTATTTGAATAAAATTGTCGAAACTGATACTCAAAGAACATTAATGTCCTTTTTGCTATTAAAGTGACTGAAATGTCCTTGAAGTTATTTACATAAAATATACTAAATTGGCAATTATTATTTCATGGAAGAGGACGAATGATGTAAATGAAATGGAGATGGAGCAAGGATTTTATTTTGCGGAAGATATTTCGAGGATTACAAAAATATTAGAATAAATTAGTAAAATCTTGGTAAAATTTTACAAACTTATGGTTTTATTTGTTGGTTTTGGCTTATAAACACTTAACATTCAAGTACTTTGATCTTTTACCAAGTGCATAAATAAACAAAAAATTATTCATATTAAAAACTATTCAAACACTCGATTTCCTATTATATGCACCGTGAACCACTTATTAGCTCTGCTTACTGTGCTTAGCCGATCATTTTATGGTCATATATACTATGCCATCGAATAAAAATTAAATAGAATAAAACAGCATAGTATATGAAAATAAATACTCCACTGGGCTAGCTCGATGCATTACGTTAGGAAATACTACTAATTTGATGATTGTACAATGATATCTTGAAGGTAACAAATTACTACTAAAAGAACCAGAATTAATTACCAATTGTGTCACTAATCTAGTGTTAAATCGTTCGTAGGTTACGAGATTTTTTTGATAATTTATTATTATTCCATTGCTAAGTAGGATTAATGATTATTTTTAGTATAGTTTAGCTAAAGAAATTATCTATCGCTAATTTTTATTTTTTAGCCGTGAATAAAAAAAGAAAAGAAAAAACTAAAAAGAAGATATAGTAGAACAGTGATGTCAGATATTGTAATGTAGGAAAGACCGTACGTGGAGAACTATTGGAGTGAGAGTTTGAAAGTGGAAATAGTATGCAGCAGTCGTCCTTATATAGTGTCCTCTGCCCCTTTGGTACTGTATTTTCCAATCTCAAAATAGAGATGTCCTTTTTGGATAACACAATAATATGCCCTATTCTCTATCTTTCGCACGTCCCCAAGGCTAAATGACAAACCCTCTCCTTTTCCCATTTACTATTCCCTGTACCATTCTTGTACTCTAATAATGTATGAAAGCTCCCCCGTTCCTAACCCTATTCTTCTATTCCATACCCTTTTTAGAAAAAAGATTTTTCAAATTCAAGAATAATAATAATAATAATAATAATAATAATAATAACAATCAAAGCAATAATAAATATTTTATTTAAATAGCGGCCTCTTGTTTTATGGAATAAACAATATCACTTGCAAAATATTTATCATTTAGCACAATTGTACAAATGTCCCTCTTTTATGAAGGTAACTTTAGCTAGAGGGTTCACATCAATAGTTTGTTTTCCTTAGCCAGATTTTAAACAATTGTTCACTTAGAAAATCCTATAATAAGGTCAGTCAAAGTTCAAATATTGCCCACAATCAATCTTTCTCATATTTCCCTTTCGAAAAATAAGGAATTCTATCGCTAGCTATACAAGTACAATTTGAACTACGTGGATGTGTGAATAATAGAAAATGATGGCTTAATGGCAGGACTATTACATATGCCAAATATCTCTTTGTCATTATATTCACTCATCACTCTATCCATTTTATATGTCATTATTATCATTTGTGGAATCAAATAATTTTTTATTTTTTCAGACGCTCAAATCAATAATATTTATGTAAAGTAATCTAAGAAATAAAGAAAAAAAATAGTCACAAATTAAACTAAGAATAGTTCATAAAGTGTGTACATTATGTTGACTGTGGCATGTTTCTTTAGGTTGGTCATTTTTAGTGATCATATACAACAACAACAACAACAACAACCCAGTATAATCCCACTAGTGGGGTCTGGGGAGGGTAGTGTGTACGCAGACCTTACCCCTACCCTGGGTAGAGAGGCTGTTTCCAATAGACCCTCGGCATCCTTCCCTCCAAGAACTCCCCACCTTGCTCTTGGGGTGACTCGAACTCACAACCTCTTGGTTGGAAGTGGTCATATATAACAAGTTTCATATTGACAGTTACCCTTTCCAGAAGCATTGGTTTTAGGCACTCAATCTATCTGCTCAAAATAGATTGTCAATTGATGGTGGTGAGACTATTTGTGACATGAAAAGGAGTTGTGTCCTTCCAAGCAAGGGCGGATGCACATTTAACGAAGACGGTGTCACGCGACATCGCTTCGTCGAATATATTTACTAAATATATGTATTAATACTATAAGGAAACGGATAAGTAAAAAAAGATGGCCACTTTACATAAATTGTCTCTTGGTGTGTTGGTTATGCGATTGATTTTGAATCTTAGTTATTCAGATCTCAGACATTAAATATATTTAATCTTGATTATTCATATCTTAATCATTTAAGTGTATTTTTTCTTACTTCACAATCACTTAATGAGTCTGAATATGTCTGTATGATCAAGATCTATAACAAAGACTTAATTTCATTAAGATGTTATCGACCACATTCATTATTAATTGCCGACACCGCATACTATTATCAACTACTACCACCACCACCATCCTCAATCATAGCCGTCACCACTACCACCATTCTCAATCACAACCACACTCACTCATCTCAACTACCACAACCAACCATCACATCACCATCAACAACCATAATCAGCACCGCCCACAATTATAAACTACCACTAGCCACTATCACATTCCTCAGTCACAACCAAAACCATCACCATCATCCAACATTATTAACTATCACTATCCTCAATCAAAATCATCATCATTATCAATTACCACTAGCTACTATCAGAACTACCACCATCAACTAAAATCACCACCAAACCGCCTCTAGTCGACATTTACAAGCATCTATGTTAGCCATCACCACTACTAACTATCATATTTTAAGACAATATGGATAAGGATAAGTTCTATACATTCAGATGTTGAGAAAATAAATAGTCTTAATTATTCAGGATTGAGATCTTAATGCAATATCTTAATGTTCAGATGTGCATTCAGATTTAGACATTTTAATCTTAATACACTTTTTGATATTCACATATGTATTCAGATTCAGACGTTTTAATCTTAATAAAAACAAACGAGGCCTAACACTATTTCTTGTTTAGAAGTATGATAATTAAAGTTATTATTCTCGTTCTTCTATAAATTTTGATACCACTTACGAAAAATTCTTGCGTACGCCTCTAAGACTTCTAGAAGTTAGAGGCAAATGTTCATCCCGAGCCACAAGAATCATACGAACATCTATGAAGTATAAACAAATTTGGCTACAGCTCTAGTCATCGATCTCATTGAATCCTACAACAAAAACTTGAATCGAGACATTATAGTGTATAGATCTATAATCTTATTTTCTTCGAGTTGTTCCTAAAATGGGATCAAGTATCATATGCTCACATGCTAATGGTATTTAGCATAATTCTAGATTATGTAAAAAAACATTCAAAAAAAATAAAGAAATTAACATCCGAATTCACATCAAAGATTAAACCTTTTGTATTTCGTGTCAAATTATTTCTTTGTGCGTATCAAATCCATGAGCTGCAATCTGCATATAATAAAGAATGTGGCTTACAGAAAGGAGATTCTCCTTGTTATGGGAATAAATTTATCAGAACCCCATCATTATCTAGCATTTCGTTCTAACTCCCGAATATCGAATAATCTGATGCCACGTGTTATTCCCAAGAATTTCCATTCTTCTTACTCCCCTAGTGCTTGTCAGTTGTTCGTAAGACGTCCCACATCTGCTGTAGACATTTTATTCAATTTCTTTTTCTGAATGACCTTTTTCTCAAGTTAGTAAAGTCACCAATGGCAGCATCCTATGTGCCACATGATTAAAAGAGAAAAAAGAATTAAGGGAAAATTAAGATTCAAGACTCATTTAATTGTATATTGGTGGAAGTAAGTGGTAGGGTAATGCACCTATGAAACTTAACCAAAAGGTGGAAACACACACTGAATTTTTGGAGAATCTTTTAACAAGAATACAATTAATTTTTAGATCCCCTCATAGGCATACCCTAAACTGCAATCAGCATATGTGCTTATTTCTTATGTCCAGTGCCTTCTTGTAATAAATAAAAAAAAACTTTTCCTCTTCGGATAATCTCTCTTTACCATTCTCATCTCTTAATTATATTCTTCTAGAAGATTTTATGGAGATAATTATTGTCACAATATTTAGCTAAAACGGTTGGAAGTTTGATAATTTACTACTCCCAAATTTGTACGCTGCCCTTTTTGTGAGGTGGAAAGGGGGGGAGGTTTATTTGATTAAGGGTTTCTTAAGTGAATGTCTTATCAAATCAACCCCACTAGAAGAGATGAAGAGCAAAATGGTTTATCCTTCTCCGACCAAACACAAGATAAGGACAAAAGTTGGAGCAATACTTCCAAGAGTGCTTAAATAGAGTATGATTATGCTTTACTACTACTCCGTTAACAAGCGTTGAAATTTTCACTTGCGAGCTGGAAAAAAAAAGAAGAAAACTTGTCTACAAACTATTTGATTCTTCCACCATTGCCGAAAGGCATGCTCTCACTCAAAAGCCTAAAGAACATCAAAACAAAATCATATTTTATTTTTTAAAAAAAGAATATAATTGACCCACATTGATACTACTTACTGCCATGTGGCAAATTCCAAGAATACCTACCCCTTCCCAATAGTCTATAATGTTCAAAGTGAAGAATTATTGATCTAAAAGAAGTACCTATTGTATTGCACGGCTTATATTCAGAGCTAGCTAATATGTTAAAAAATGGAGATTCATGAATCTTGTTCTTGTTATAGCCTTATAGGCAAACATCAAAATTTTGCATAATTGACTAACTTTCCGTATTACGATCAACTTTTCAAACCCAAAGAAAAATATATGTTTTTTTTTTTGCGGAGTATGGTCCATGGGATGATGAACGGACGGCAGACATTGAGAGTTGGTCATGTCACACTTCCTACTTTGAGGATAATAAGAGATAATACTAACAAGGGGACACGGCTTTTACCATACCACGAAAAGAAAAGAGTAGGGAGACTAAGGCAAACATGCGTGCTGACCAAAATAGAGTGTTTTAACAGGAAAAATGACAAAGAAAGAAACAAGTAGGATTCTGATATTCAAATTTGGATCATTGGTTTTAAGCTATTCAAAGATGCCAATCGTGTGGCATTCAGCTTATTTGTGCATCCAAAGAGGACTGCAGTGCCGTTTCCGAAGATAAAGGTTTCTAGTATCCCTCCCGAATTTAATTTATATATACTGATATTATTAAAAAAAAAAAAGAATTACTATCTAACAACATATTTTAATATGTAACATGCTTTCTTTCTAAGTTACTAGTTCGATTTCTTATAAATAATTATTTATAATTGTCTTTTAAATGATTCATGTAAAATACTTTTTTACTGATACTAGATAGAAATTAAAATCTTTCTTTATATTATCAATCCATATGATGCAATTGTAGTAGTGGACCATTCTAAACTAGCACATGCACAAGGAGACGACGACGACAACCACGACACCGTCTCTGACTTTTTCTTATAAGTGTCACCTAGTGGGGACTTTTGGGGCACCACTAAAGAAGAAGGAACAATTGTTGTTATTTGTAGGACACAGCAATCGTTGCTTTTAGGGCTCTTAACAAAAAAGTTTGACAAACTTAGGGTAATACTTGTCTCCTTTAGAAACTCACTCTGGATCAAGAGTCTGTCTCCAATTAGGAACGTCTAAATTTAATCAAGATACAAGATAAGAAAAGATAAGACAGAAAAAAATCATAAACAAAATCTACAATGTTGGTCCCACATTGTGTTTTCACACTCATCCAATATGTATATTTCTTTGTGGCTTCATTCCAAGTCAATCTGCAAAGCTAAATGATAAACTGAAGAAAGACTATTAAAGATGAGCCATGCCTTTTTGGCCACTACTACCTGAGTGAAAGCTGAGAAAGAACGGAACAAAAGCATTAGTTTATTGGGAGAAAAAGATGAGATAACAACTGCTAAATACCTTTCCAATGTACAACACGTGGAGGATTAAGCTTAAGAAGACGTTTTAAACTCACTATTTATAACTAGTACTTTGATTGCACGTAGCTTTGCTTGAAAAAGAAAAAGAAGCAATTGGAAAGATACCACATCCTTCTTAAGCTTAGTGCGTTTGACATTTCTATGTTCTTGAAATGAAAGCTAGTGTTTGACCCATTTCCTCTTTAGTTTTGTTTTTTGGTTTGACTAAAAAGGATCGGTCGGTTTTCAGCTAAGGCTTCATGCCATATTAAATTGGAAAATTAACAAATCAGAGGCCGAGAGAGACAAAGCAGAAAGAGGCAAAAAAGGAGTCCAACAAGCAATGAGTACAAGGTAAAAAGAGAAAAGATACTAAAACTTGTATTGAACCACATTACCCTTCATTAATTTAGTGGGGGTTCCCAGAGGTCAACGTCCAGATCGAAATTGCAATTGGACAGGAAAATATGATGATGAATTGATAACTACAAGCGGAACATGAGTCAAAATACTTGTTAGTACTTGTTCCAGATCTATTACATCTGAAAAGTTCACCTTGATGTATATCATCATTAACCATAGTCGGTCTTACCATTTAAAATATCTCAAACAAGCACCATAATTGGCTGAACAGCTTGGCCTCAACTACACAAAATGATTAGGAGCGTTTCTCCTGGAGAATTGTTGACTGTGAGATCCAAGACATAATTTTTAAATTTTAAATTAATATGAATGTAGCAAGAGGAATTGACAAGGTAAAAACTATAGAAAATTTTATCATCATTGGAGCTAAATACACAATGCAACTAGGTGAGCCAAGACATTGCGTCACTTCAGTATTGAAAAGACTTTAATTTGTCCTGAATCCAAGACTTATGACCTTCCACATGCCTAGCTATAATTTCACAAATGAAGCTACAATATGATGAAAGAACTGCTAGAGTCCTAAGCAATAGCAAAATAATTTCAGCAGGATAGGTGTGTACAACTGCTTTCAATAACTTTTATATGCCAACCAAATTATTCCAAACACAAATTTAAGTTAAATATGTCTACGTACAAATCATGCTTACAGGGAACGATATAAACTTCTGTAGAATAATTTGGATAAGCCAGCAGCAGCGTCAAAGGTAAAAAGATCAATTGAACTTGGTCTCTTTCCTGTTCCCTGCCAGAAAATTGATGGTTACTTAAGTTATGATGAATTCTTAGAAGTAATGATTTTTCCTCGGCAAATAAAATTGGGAACTTTTATGTTTTGCCGTAAAAGAAACCAGTCATGTACGTTATGAAGCGTGTCGGAGGAAATGTACAAAAAAGTCCTATCCTGAAACAAGTCATGCACTTAAATGAATTATTGATGATCTTATCCACCCAAAAGAAAAGGCCTCTCAACGTTAACCCATAGCTGATTCCACTACCCTAGAAGACAAACACTTGACATGTCAGGTCACTTTGAAATACAGGGCACAACCCAGGCAAACTATAACAAGAAATAATGCTTATTCAATCATGACTGATGGAATGAAAATTGCTGCATATATTCCATAAAAAGTATGTAAATGCAAAAGCTACTACAAGCAATTGATTACTTTAATTTGTGTATTAAATTTTGCAAACGGTAAAACTACCAGATAGATTTTGATGATTCAGAAAAAGAATTAAATAATTGCAGATTCCATTATCGCTTAATCTTCATTTACTCTTTTTCCCAAATGTTCAAGCTTAGGGAGTTGATGAGATCAAACAGAAAAGGTACTATGCAAGATATGCCTCCTTCCCTTGTAATATAAAAGGCTATCAAATGCAAGGAGTCAATCTTTGGACAGAAAGAAAATTGAATGAAGCAACTTTCCACATTTTTTTAAAGGCTAAATCAGAAATGTAGCAACTTCCCATATAACTTTTGCTTTCTGTCACCCAGCGTTTGGGCAGTAATACATCTTTGAAATTGGTGACAGTCCACAGCCCAAATGCAAGTAAAAGGCCCAATCAAGTATTAGAAGCCCAATGCAGGTGTAATAGGACTATAAATGGGGAGAAATTCAAAAATAGCTAAATTTACAAGTGGTAATTGAAAAATAGCCACAATTTCAAAAGTAATCGAAATTTAGCCACTTTTCATGTAAAGATAAATCTGAACGAAAATACTGTTCAAAATCCGGAAAATATTCCAGCATAATATACTGGAGTTCCAGTTTAATATACCGGTCCAGCATAATATGCATACACAAGTGCTCCAATCTCCAGTATATTATGCTGGAACTTTCCGCGTGTTGGAGTTCCAGCATAATATGCTGGAAGTTAATACACAGGTGTACCAATCTCCAGTATATTATGCTGGAACTTTCCGCGTGTTGGAGTTCCAGCATAATATGCTGGAAGTTAATACACAGGTGTACCAATCTCCAGTATATTATGCTGGACCGGTCCGTGTTGCAGTAAAATAGTGGTTATTTTTCAATGACTTTGCAAATGCTGGCTATTTTTGAATTACCGGTCCGAAAACTGACTAGCCCGTGCTATTTTTACCTATAAATGCTTAAATTGGAGATGGCGACCTGCCATGCTAAAGTAACGAGATATTACTCAATCTCTAAGTTATTACCTCAAGATCCCTACGCAAACTTGCATGTTTCTTTCTTTAATTCATGCTAAACTTTAGTTCTTGAGAGTAAATAAACATAAACCTTGCGTTTCAGTCATTTAATTTGCTACCTAATTTCCTGCAATCATTTTTCAGTGTAATATGGCAATGATGCCAGCCTTAACTGTCCTCTAAGTTTCACCTCTGCGCACCCTTTGCAAACTTATGTCCTCCATAATGATTCTCATTCTAAAATTTAAATTTTTTATTATCAAGATCCTGATGTCAAAATGGTCGAAAATCATGGAAAGGAGACAGATTCAAATGCTAATATTCTCATACGAAGCAAACCCAGCCCATAAAAACTGCAGTCTTTGTCCATACTCGATAGCAGCACATCTTTAGCAACAGCTTTCTGTATAAATCTTAATTTGATAAATTGGAACTAATCATGGATGTCAAATTAACAACGAAATAGCAAAAAGAATTACCAAAATATTAGCTTTATATTAACCCTCTGAGTTCCTCCATATCATCTGCATCGTTTATGGAAATATCGTCATTAAACTAATGAAAGGAGCCTGCAAATGCACCAGCCTGCTGAAGGCCAGTCATGCAAGATATTGAACTATACTCACAATCACAACTCTTTAGACAAAACACAAAAATAGACACCAAAGGGAAAAAAATATTCGGACAAATTGTGATCGTTAAATGAAAGCACACCATCTGCTATACAGGGAACGAGTCAATCAGTTAATTAAACTGCTGAGACTACAATAATGGAGAAGACATATTAATAATGTTAGCTCAGATAGAAATATTCACAGTATTACACAACACACATGACAACAAAGAGTCTTCCCCAGCTGTAGACAATGCGAATTTTGGAGGGGTTATACAAACATCAGAATCAATCAAGAAAAGGTATCCACCGGATGAAAATATCATAGCAATGTGGATAAGATGGATCTGCGTTCATAAAAGATTGAAAAGCTTATAAATCATCACATCCTACAAAAGGTGAAACTAGCAAGCATAAAGTATAAAATAAGAGGAGGTCACATGAGATGGTATGGCCATGTCCTACAGGAATTAAATATGCTTGTAGGTGTAACAATTTGATGATTGAAGGTGATAAAAGGACGAGTTAGACCTTAAAATCATTGACTGGAGTTATCTCAAAAGACTTACAAACCTTTCCGACAATACCTACTTAACTAGGAATAGAGCATAATGTAAGCAAAGAATCTATATATGCTATACCACTAGTTGGATTAAGGTTTAATTGTTGTTTTTGCACTTACATTAGATCCAATGTTTGGTCGGAGTCTTTTTATTCTAGTTAAAAACTTGTAATGTACGTACAGGATTAAGTGCACGATTTAGAGAACATCTAGTTGTAGAACCTGTAATCTGTCTTAAAAGACAAAGTGTTTTGAATGGATCTGAATCATGAAAGGAATTCATATAACGGAACTCAACAAATTTGGAATTGAGAAATAGCCAATATGAATGATTGAGAAAATGCCTTATTTTGAAAGAAAAATGATATTCCATTGTCGATAAGCAAAAGATCGTCTTATATTTGTCATATGATAAAATTTGATGCAATTCACATAGTAAAGACAAAAAAGCTATATGAATTCATTCAGACAAGCAGTAATGTAAAATAAATCCACCAGCTCCTCTACAAAACTGTCACGATCCAAAATTCATTAGTCGTGATGGCACCTAACCCAACCTGTTAGGTCAGCCAATTAACAGTCAACACAATTCTAATAAAATAAAATGTGATCAACAATCGATATATCTGGATTCCAAACAATAGCCCAAAGACTAGTAGTACAGTAAACTAGCAATAGAACAATACTATAATATAACAGAGAAGAGTACGCGAAACGAATTTGCGAAGCAATAAACGAGTACTAGAAGATATCACAATTTAACATTTCTCAATATCTCGAACAATCCCTTCCTTGGAGCGATAACCAATAACCACGATAGTAACTCCATAATTATCATAGTGTGAGAAATGTACTCAGGATATCAAGTCAATGGCACGGCAATACCCTCGTTCATTTATCTCATCCTCACTAAATATGCATATAACAGTACCAACCAGGTGGCAGAAATGTCGATAACAGTAATGACAAAGTAGTAAATACACAAGTAGCAATAATGAACAAGGAAATACATATGGACAACGGTAATAGACTAGGTTGAAGGCATAGGAGTAATGCCAACAATTAGAAAAGAGGAGCATAAACTTCACCTAACTAGCATGGTAGAAGGCCTTGACTAGATATAACAAATAAGAAGGGAAAACATGATCTTTATAAGCTAACAAGTAGAGGCATGATTGACTAAAATGGTAGAAGGCTTGTACTAAAGTGCAACAAAATAGAAACGACATGGATGTAGATATAACAGCAGGAAGGAAGGTATAATCTTTGCAAGTTAAATAAATGGAAGGCATGGATAACACAACAACAATCGAGATAGAGGACAAAGACAGAATAACAACGACAAGTCACGTAGATAACATAAGTGCAACAGTAACAACTCCAGGTAAAGGCATGAATGTATACACACGGAAAATATATCACAACGTAAAGCATGTCCCTCGTCCTCGCCTGCACGGAAACACCCTTCGTGCCATGAACTCATGATAATATAAAAGAATGGTAATATAAATGAAATGGCACGGCATCACCTTTCGTATTTTTTCTCTCATCTTCATATGATAATATAAATGAGATCAGGATAATATAAATGAAATGGTACGGCATCACCCTTCATGCTTTTACTCTCAAATGAAATGGCACGGCATCACCTTTCATGCTTTACACTTTTCTTCACATGATAAAATATATGAAATGGCACAACATCACCCTTTGTGTTTTACACTCTCCCTCACATGATAATATATATGAAATAGCACAGTATCACCCTTCATGCTTTATACTCCCCCGCACATGATAATATGTATATCAATGACGAGCAAGGTAGGAAGCATAAATAACCTCAAGGAGAGTGGTTAAACGAATATTCCAAATGAACCTCAAACACAACTTTTAAGCCAACAATAGTTCAATAAACCCTCAAGAACCTTATTGTTCAAGTATTTCAACAATTCTCAAAATGATCTACAACTCAAGTATAGAATCTAAAGAATAACGGTCGTGGCAATGTATTAGTGATTAAGCATAATGATGACTCAATTAAACACATCAATAATTTTACAAAAATCCGTCAAATTTTAATCAAGTTATAATAAACTAAATCTTGGTTTCTAACATTTAATTTCATATTCTTAGTAATCTAGAAGTCAAGTAAGACATGAAGCAAAAAGGTCATGTAATTTTACAAGGCGCAATTTATAGTATAATTCACCCCCGAGCATGATTAACCCTGGTACATGCATATACGCTCGTCACCTCATATACGTATTACCTCCGCATGTAGCAAACAATGGCAATTAGTAGGAAAAATTCTCTCAACAAAGTTAGGCAAGTTAGTTACCTCAAACAAGCCAAATCGATAAAGAGGATCATAGATTTTATCATTTAAACTGATAAAATAAATGCGGAATTAAAATAGTAACACAAAAACACTTACTTGATAAAAGTTTTATTCAAGCATAAGTAAACATTTTACAGAGAGGAGAGAAAGGATAGGAAGAAAATCTTGGGAAATTTTCTGATGATCTAACGATTACATTCTGAAAGCCTTTTATAGACTTCTTTTTATTGTTTAGTTAATCTCAATCTTTCAAATGGACGGTCCTAGCTTTACGTCTTCTTCTTTGATGAAGGGTCGTCTTCTGCTTTGCTGAAGGAGTAGGTACTATTCTTGTCCTTTTGTGGCTGTCGTTGTCAAGTGACTCCTTCTTTTCCGAAGAGTCGTTTGCCTTTTGAAAAAGCTGTTTTATTTTGTCGGATAAGTCATCTGTCTTCTTGTGAAAGGGTCAGATGTTATTCTTCGTTTACATAGGCATAATAGGCTTGATCTATACCCTGTGGGTCTTCCACGTCTCTATTGTATTGATTCTCCGTTGATGAAGATGCTGATGTTACTTCTAGCATGGCTTGTACTTCTACTGGACTTGTTGTATCAATATTGGCTAAGACTTCTAAGAGTCTCTTTTTTAATTCTGATTGAGAACTGGTTGATCCCATTTTGCTGGTTGATTTGAGTTTCTTAGTTTCTCTGGATTCAGGAACCCATCCTTTAATCTTTGGTACTTTGACTAAATATTTAATTTGTTCGATTTGTTCAAATTCGAACGACCAACTGATTATATATGAAATTATTTTTGCAAAGTAATATTTGCAGATTTTAATATGATCGGGTAGGATAGAGATTTTCTGTTCTTTTTGGAATCTCTCATAGTGAGTGTGGAAGCTTCGGGGCATTGATTGCTCTATTCCATCAAATGTTTTTCACCAATCGTAGAACCACCTTGGTATGAATGATTTTGCTGCTTGTTCGCTGTATTTTAGGAATCACGTGTGTGAGCCTGGGCGTAGGTAAATAAAGTTGTACCAGGCGTCCATGCAGTCTTTGAAATTATAGGTTTGTGGCATATATTGTACAGAGAGCACAATCGGGGTGTGCAAGTGATCCATTCCCCATTCAAAAGGGCTAATAACTTTGTTAATGGTAAATTTTGAATACTTAATAGTGTCGGGATCTTTGTCATCTTGTAGTGTATGCTCAAAGGTGATTGATCTCGTATCTGTAAAGATTAACTCGTAATACCTCCTTGTTTTTAGGAGGTCACTGGTTTCAACGTAATTCCTATTTGTATAGCAAGTCTGATTAAATCTTGTTTATCAAAATTTTCATAAACTTTATCTAAGGCCAATACTTTAATTGGTGCTTTAGAGATTATCTCGAATATTTCTTTTTCTTGCGAAACTGGTTCTTTACCTTCCGTTTTGGATGGTGTGTTGGGCTTGACAGCTTGTGCGAAAGACTCTGGGGTCTTCATTGTATAGTCTGAACTGGTCAATATCTTACTAGTTTGGCTTGTTGAAGCTTTTGAGGAAGCTTGTTGGAATGGTCCTTCTATTTTTGGAATAGATCCAAGAACTGTCATTGTTGATGGTTTGTTTGTAGTGGGAACTCTCGGAAGGGTTACCATTATATTTAAAGGTGGTCTCACGGGTAAAGATGGATAGTAGTCTGCGAGTGTAGAGTACCTATTCTCTCTTTTCGGTGAGGCCCGAAAGGGACCCGTCTGGTTTGGTCTCATTTTTTCCCTGTAGGAATTCTCTAGTTAGAAAATCGGGTAAAGAGTTTTCTTCACCTTTAATAAATTCTATTTGAAAATCAAAACTAGATAATAATGCTTGCCATCTGGCAAAAATCTGTTTTGAAATGAGGTTTTTAGCATTTTTTTGTAAAATCTCTTTAGCTGATTTACAATCAACTCTTAGTAAGAATTCTTTATTTATTAAATCATCTTGAAATTTTGTAATACATAGTACTATAGACAAAATCTCCTTTTTGACTGTACTATAATTTTTCTAAGCCGAATTCCAGAATCCGAAAGTGAAACAAACTAATTATTCTGGAGATTTTGAAGAGATTTGTTGTTTAAGAATAACATTGTACCCTTCATCAGAAGTGTCGGTTTTGACTATCATGAATGCCTCAGGATTAGGAATACCTAGACACGAAAGTTTTTGAACAATAGATTTGACTCTTTTGACAGTGTCAGTTTGTTCTTGACTCCATGGGACTGAGTTCTTTCTGAGACGTTTGTACAGTGGTTCACAGATTTTCCTAATTTCAGGAATGAAGTCTGCTACATAATTAAGCCTTCCTAAGAACCTTTGTAATTGGGTTTTATTTATGATTTCATCAGGAAATTTAGATGAGAACTCAATGGCTCTACAGATTGGTTTATAAGTGCCTTGGTATAGGTCATGTCCTAAGAATCTAATAGTTGTTTGGAACAACTTAATCTTCTTAGCACTTACCACTAAATCATTATGTTTTACAATTTTATAGAAGGTATTAAGATGTTTAAAGTGAGCATCTATGTCTTGGAGTAGCTACAAAGGGTTTGTTTTGATAAATAACTTGGGGAACAATTTTGTTAAAGTTTACTCCCTTAAGTTTTGTGTTAATTTCTTCAATTAACTCTTCATTACTTTTGTTACTTCCATTATCCTCAACCAGCTGCAACAACTCATGCCTACACTCACCAGGTACAACCACCCGACGTAACACATCACACATATGCCCATAACAACATCTCTGATCACAATAGCTGCCCATAGTTAAATTTAGCACCGATAATTAACCTCATATCCGCTAGAACCCTGTTCCAAACCTTCACAACACTGACAACGATGCAAGAAACATGAAGATCTCATAACTATTCACCCAAATCAACAAGTCACATCTAACGCCACCTAAGCACACACCTCGCAAGCTAAAACCCAATAAGTACAACACGAATATGACTGAATATACAAGGAAACACATGGAAGAACTATCAAACAATCCCGACAGACACAACTCCCTATCAGTAGCATACTACGAATTAATTCCACGAGGGAGAATCAAAGTATATGAACAAATCACAAGGATCGCATCCTAATATAACTTCATCGCGGCACGCAGCCCGGTCCAAACATAACAAAACTCATGGAAACGCGAGGATCCCATCCTTAACTCTGAATCACAGTAGAATACACATCATACCAACCGAAACTTTCCACTAATTTAATTTTTCTAAAAAAAAACATAACATATACTAGGCTCTCATACCTGTAAAGCATCTAAATCACAAATCGTAACCAACCACCCAGAAATCACATCAAAACATACCATAATGAATAACAGAAAGTCACCCGTATGTGAAGCAAAATAAGAGGATTCACCCTGATAAGCAGAACCAAATCAAAATAAGAACGATGCCCCTCTATAACAATCGAAACCATACATGTAACGACATCATCAGATGTAGCGGCCTCAATCCCACCATAGAAAGCATATAAACGGGCTAGGCCTCCCCTTCTTGGGTGCCATCTACTCGCCTGACATGCACCCCAAGCTGGCGGTGCAGGGATATCAGCAACTGGAGTAGAACTCATAGCCTGAATACCTCGCAGTGACACCTTTGTCTGGAGTCATGGATATCAGCAGCTGGATGGTATCTTCACACTCAAAACAACCCCTCCGCTGGCATGGATATGAAAATGGTCCGGTACGGGCACTTTGAGACCCATGGACATCTGAAGCATCGTGCAAAGCCTGAAGTGCAAATTGAACTGGCTGACCCACAAAACCTCTACCATGGTGTACCCTACCTCCAAAATAAGGACTAGTAGATCCTCCCGGTCCACGAGGCTTCTTAGCCTCCCTGTCCTCTTCATAACTCAAAAAATTCACTTTAGGAAAGTTTAGACAAAACCCCCCAATTTCTCTTTTGAAGTCATCAATCAAATGCCAAAAACAAAAATGGAACCACGGAATATGATCAAAACCGAGTAGAAAACACTTACCCCCAGTCCATATGGTAAAGATCGCCACCAAGATCGCCCAAATCCGAGCTCCATAGCTCAAAATATGATAAAATAACTCAAAGGTCTGAAATAGAGTACTTATTTGCTCTGTCTAGTGGTCCTCTACGCGATCGCGACTGTACCCACCTATGATGACTCGATAGGTCATCTTATATTTAAAAATCTAATTCTGTGATCTGAAACCTTAAAATCTCATTTTTACCCTCCTCGAGTTGCGTGCGCAGTCCGAGTGTGTTTCCGAAAAGCTTTTATGTTAAAAACTATGAAAAATATAAAATATTACTTTGAAAACTATTTGAGTTGACTTTGGTCAATATTTTGAGTAAATGGATCCGGATCTGTATTTCACGATCACGGTAGGTCCGTATTGTAATTTGGGACCTGGGCGTATGCCCGAAATCGAATTCCGAGGTCCCTAGCTGGAGATATGAAATTTTGATGGTAAATTAAAAGTTGAAAGTTTAATGATTTTAAGAATTTACTGATGTTTGGTTTTTTTTGATACCGGGTCCATATTTTGGTTTCGGAGCCCGATACTGGTCCACTATAATATTTATGACTTGTCTGTCAAATTTGGTGAGAAACGGAGTTGATTTGACGTGATTCAGACGTTCGGTTATGAAAATAGAAGTTTTAAAGTTTTCTTGAAAATTTCATTTTATTTGGTGTGTGATTCGTAGTTCTATGTGTTATTTTGGCGATTTAATCGCGCGAGCAAGTTCATATGATATTTTTGGACTTGTGTGCACTTTTGATTTAGAGCCCCGAGGGCTCGGGTGAGTTTCGGATAGGCTACGAGATGATTTGAACTTAGAAAGTTTGCTGGTTTTCACTTATGTTGGTTTCTGGTGTTTCCTTCTTCGCGGTCGCGAATATACTCCCGCGATCACGAAGGGTAAAATAGGCTGGGGAGGTTTTGTTGTACGCGAACATGAAAGCTTGGTTGCGAACGCGGAGTATTGGGGGCCTGCTCTACGCGAACGCGACCAGCCACACGCGAACGCATAGCGTTAGATAGCCGGGGCCGGGGAGTTGAGGTAACTCTACACGAACGCGAGCCCAGTCTCGTGAACGTGGAGGTGAGGCGGGCAAGACCTTCGCGAATGCGTGGAGTTACTCACGATCGCGTCAGCCAGTTGGGCCATGCTCTTCGCGAACGCGTCAGGTTTCACGTGAACGCGATGAACACCTGACGCCAGTGACTTAAAACAGTCCCAATTACGGGATTTTGCCATTCTTTCAAAACTTTCAAAACTAGAAGACCTAGAGGCGATTTTCCAAAAAGATTTTCTTCCCCAATTTGTTTGTAAGTGATTCTAACCTACTTTCTTTCAATTACCCATTACATTTCATGAGTTTTCAACCTAAAATCTAGGATTTTCATGGTGGAAATTGGGGGTTAGGATAGAATTACGGATTTTTGCATAATTGGAATTTAGACCTCGAATTGAGGTCGGATTTCAAAATAAATTATATAATCGGGATCGGGGTGAATGAGTGAATGGATTTTTGTCCCGGACCTCGGGTTTTAACCAAGTGGGCCCGGGGTCGATTTTTGACTTTTGGGGAGAAAGTTTGGGGAATCTAAATTTATGCATTGTAATTGATTTCTTTAGCAATATTTGATATTATTGAGTCATTTGTGGATGGATACGAGTGGTTTGGAGGGGAATTCTAGAGGAAAAATGGTAATTGAGCATTGAGTGGCCTTTGGAGCGAGGTAAGTATTGTGTCTAACTCTGACTTGAGGGAATAGGACTTGTTTGTCTATTTGCTACATGTTTAGGTATTGGGGAACAACATATATATGAGGTGACGAGTACTTATGCGTTATAGTCGGGTTAAAGTATGAGGGTGGGGGCTTGGTTTCTTGCGATTATAGCTTCCTTTGTTCATGTTATCCATGTTTAGACAGTATTGTTAAATTGATCGTTCTTATCATGTTTACGGATTTTCTAGTGATAATTGAGTATTGATTTCGAAGTTGAGGTTGGTATTGTGGAACCAAATGTTGAAGTAAGGCTTGTACATGTTATTATATCTCCCTGTTGTTATTTGTTCATTGCATTATGGTAAGGGAGAGTGTTAATGCATGAAGGGTGATGTCGTGCTATATTGTGAGTGTTAATGTACGAAGGGTGATGCTGTGCCATATTGTGAGTGTTAATGTACGAAGGGTGATGCCGTACCATATTGTGAGTGTTAATGCACGAAGGGTGATGCCATACCACGTTATGAGAGTTAATGCACTAAGGGTGATGTCGTGCCGTATCTATTAATTTATATTGTGAGGCTGAGAGTAAAAGCACGAACGGTGATGCCGTGCAAATTTCTTCATTATGTTTAGTTGTTTTCACTAGTTATAAGCATGTTGACTGTTCTGGTTATCATTTCCGTTGTATCTCCTATATCATGTGCTCCTTTAGCATGTCCCCCCTCCCAATAATACATGTTTAGCTGTTATTATTGTTTTCTTGTACATTTATTGTTATCTGCACAGGTTTATTATGTGAGTGTCTTGTCATAACCTCTACACTTACCAGTACATGGGGTCGGTTGTACTGATACTGCACTCTGCACTTCTTATGCAGATTTTGGTACTGGTCCTAGCTGATCGTGAGGCTTAGCAGCTTGGATTTTGCTGTCAGGAGACCCAAGGTAGATCTGCTGGCGTCCACAGACCGTGGAGTCTCTTCCTAGTTTTATCATTTACTGTTTCTTACTTCAAAACAGTGTATTTTTCCTTTTCAGACTCTGTTTGTAGTAAATCATAGTAGCTCGTGAGTTGTGACTCCAGATCCAGGTGGTAGTAATTAATGAAGTTTTTATATTATTCCGCACTCGTCGTATTCTATTTATCTTATTTGCTGTTATTTACTAAATTGAATAAGGATTGGCTTAATAATTCTCTAACGTCGGCTGTCTAGCAAGTGGAATGTTAGGCGCTGTCACGGTCCCGATGGTGGGAATTTCGGATCATGACACCATGCGATCGCGATGCACAGAAATGCTCAGCCACAAAAAAAATACACTTCGCGTTGGGGTCACTACCCTCGCAAACGCGATGAACATAGGCCCAACACTACGCGAACGTGTCCACAGTCATGCAAACGCGAAGAAGGAAGTCCCCAGTTCCCAGCTGCTCCGTGATCGTAAAACTCCACATGCAAACGCGATGTACCAACCCATCAGCCTTCCGCGAACGCGCTTCGCCTCTCGCGAACGTAATGAAGAATCAACCAGCATCTCCCAATACTCTACTCGATCGCGTGTATTTCTCCGCGATCGCAAAGAATGCTTGCAACACTAGAACTAGCAGAGAATCAGTTATGCCAAACATGAGGAAAGGGGTCTGAAACCAACCCGAAACTCACCCGAGCCCCTCGGGACCCCATCCGAATATACCAACATATCCCAAAATATAATACGGACCTACTCGAGACCTCAAATCACGCATAACAACATCAAAACCACGAATCACACCTCAAATCGAACTTGATGAACTTTTAACTTCCAAATCTTGTGCCGAATCATATCTAATCAACTCGGAATAACCTCAAATTTTGCACACAAGTTCCAAAGGACATAACGAAGCTACTCCAACTCCCGGAACCAAAATCCAAACCCGATATCATCAAAGTTAACTTCCAGTCAAACTTATGAATATTCCAAAACTCTGAATTGCCAACATTTGCCAATTAACGCTAAAACCTTCAAGAAACATCCAAATGCAGATTCGAGTATATGCCTAAGTCCAAAATCGCCATCTGAACCTAACGGAACCATCAAATCTCCGATCCGGGGTCAAATACATAGAAAGTCAAACTTAGTCTCAACTCTTCCAACTTAGAGCTTCCTAACTGTGAATCATTCTTCCAAATCAACTCTGGATCACCTGAAAAACCAAAACCGACTATTCACGCAAGTCAAAATGAATCACATAAAGCTACTCAAGACTTCAAACAACTGAACGGAATGCCAATGCTGAAAATGACCGGTCGGGTTATTACATCCTCCCCCACTTAAAAATACGTTCGTCCTCAAACATGCTAAGAGTCGTTCCAAGGCCATCAAATCACGGTGTAACCTTACCATGCACATACCCGGGGGTGATCCCACGTCACCCTACTCCATATAAGCCTGCAAACACAACATAACTGGAGATCCTTACTTCGACCTTAGTCTGTAAATCTCAAAAACCAATATCCTACATCCGAAACTCATTACAAGACTCGAATCTCACATCTACACATTGTATAAGTCTAAACAAGTTGTATTAAGTCATAACCATAACCCAAGATGTAATCACATGATATACCTCATCACTCAGATACTCATAACAGTAACTACTGACCACTATGGATTCCAAAAAAACTAATTCGGTACCGGTAGTAAACCTTATATCAAATAAAACCTCGCTCAAAACCTTTATACACTGTCGATGATGAAAGAAACACGCAGAATCTCTTAACTACTTATCTGATCAATAAGCTACGAAGCTCATTCGTCCGACCGGGGCCACTGCCCAAATCCTTAGCGGAAATATGGTATCATCCTTCCGAACATTCCTCATCCCAATACGATAGTGCAAATCTCAGGTCTAGAAACCTCATCCCATCCAATACAAGCAGCTCAATCGACAAGTCTCACCAAAAACCATATGGATCCCCACACAACGCGGTTCCGTACACTCAGTAGGTAATAATTCAGACATGATAGATAATGGTAGGAAAGTTAAATAAGAAGGCTACTAAACAAGTTAAGCAGGCAGGGTAATTGTAACATTTTCCTATGAACTATTTTCAACAAGGAGAAAGCAAAATACACGAAATAAGCATAAGGATTTACATCTCATCACATCATCGTTGTGGCGCGCTAATAAGTAGGGATTTTAACTACTTATTAGCGCCTTTTAACTTTCGTTTTAGCCCAAAAGCGTGTAATTGTGTTTCCAAAAATTGATACAATATGCTTAATTGCAGGAGTATTGGAAAATAAGCCACTAAGATGAAATCCAACACATGAAGGAGTGATCTGAACTCAAGAACAAAAACAGGCACAAAAGCTCAAAGTGTGGACCGTAGAATATCATCTGCGACCGCGGATTGTGATGGCAAGCTTAACAAAGACTAGTGCAAAGTGCGGTACACACATGAAATGTGCGGCCGCAGAAGCTAAGCAAGATCAAAAGTTCAGAGAGTTCTCATTTCAAGCTAAAAGAAAGTGCACACCGTACAATTATTGTGCGGCTGCAGAAGAGCCATGTGCGTCCGCACTCAGAAATGTGCGGACCGCAGAAAGAGAGATGTACGGCCGCACTCAAAAATATACGACCGCAGAAAGAGAGAGATACGGCCGCGGTTCAGAATTGTACGGCCACAAAAGTTCAATCCTGCCAAGCTAAAGAATAGTGCGGACCGCACATGGAATTGTGCGGCCGCAGAACCTCCGAAAGGGCAATTTTATCCGAAAATTTTAACACTGTATAAATTGAATAGTTTCACTTTTTTAGGGCAACTTTTGGAACTTCTGACATCAACAGCCATTTACTTTGCTTCTTTTAGTAGTTTTAGCTATTTTGAGTTTTTTGAATATAAGTTTTATCATTTTAGTCATTAATATGGTTTTAATTATCACTTCATCTTCTTTATCTTCTAATTTAAGCATGAGTAGCTAGATTTTCACTAGGGTTGTGACCCAACCCTAGTGTGTGAACTTGATGGGTGTTTGACTTATTGCTTGTTTATGGTTGGGTGTTGATTATCTAGCCTTATTCTTGCTTTTAATTGAAGATTTAATGGTTGCAAATATTATTTCATGCCTAATTGACTGGGTCTCTACTTGAGAAAGAGATACTTAGTCTAGAAAAACTTGGCTAGTACGGAATTGGGTCAATCGAGAGATTGATAAACCCAATTAAAGGGTTGAATCTAGAGATAGTAAAACCCGACTTGAGCTTATTATTAACTGCTTTGTTTAATACCCATTTGGACTTGAGAAAGCCAAATTGAGCAAAATCACTCTCTGACCGAGAGGTATTGAGTGGGTATTTGAGTGTTGATGGCTATAATACACCCCAGCCAATAAAACAAGCTTTAAGGCTTACAACCCATTAAGCGAACACCTAGGTGAAGGTCATAGCCCTAGGCCTTTTATATCATTTGAAAAACAACCAAAAACAATTTCCTAGTTTAAATTCTTAGTTTGTAATCTTAGTTTAAAATTTTAAAATTAGACCTAGAAACGATCAAATTTTGGGGAAGTGCAATTTGAGATAATTCAAGTTCATACACTATAATATATATATCCCTAAGACCCATTC
>AWOL01S0015917.1:36797-89274 GCA_000715115.1 Nicotiana otophora | reverse complement strand
GTTGGATGTTGATTATCTAGCCTTATTCTTGCTTTTAATTGAAGATTTAATGGTTGCAAATATTATTTCATGCCTAATTGACTGGGTCTCTACTTGAGAAAGAGATACTTAGTCTAGAAAAACTTGGCTAGTACGGAATTGGGTCAATCGAGAGATTGATAAACCCAATTAAAGGGTTGAATCTAGAGATAGTAAAACCCGACTTGAGCTTATTATTAACTGCTTTGTTTAATACCCATTTGGACTTGAGAAAGCCAAATTGAGCAAAATCACTCTCTGACCGAGAGGTATTGAGTGGGTATTTGAGTGTTGATGGCTATAATACACCCCAGCCAATAAAACAAGCTTTAAGGCTTACAACCCATTAAGCGAACACCTAGGTGAAGGTCATAGCCCTAGGCCTTTTATATCATTTGAAAAACAACCAAAAACAATTTCCTAGTTTAAATTCTTAGTTTGTAATCTTAGTTTAAAATTTTAAAATTAGACCTAGAAACGATCAAATTTTGGGGAAGTGCAATTTGAGATAATTCAAGTTCATACACTATAATATATATATCCCTAAGACCCATTCATAGCTCCCCGTTGAAAATTGACCCTGACTCCTTGTTGGGTATTACTATTGCATCGACCATTTTTATATCCTCAAATAGAGGAGTGAAATTGAACGAGATCAATTTTTGGCACCGTTGTCGGGGAGCTAAAAAGCGGTGTTAGCTATATATTTAGGTGGGCTTTTGAAATATCTTCATTTCCTTCCTTTTTACTAACGTGTGAGTATTATAGGTGCATTGATGGCAAACAACGAGTTCAGAAACATAGCCGTGAGGGATGTGGACGTTGATGATGATGCAATGGATGAGGTCCCTCTTGAACCTCAAGCCAATAGATGAGTCTGACCACCTCAAGACAATGTGCTCGTTCCGCCCCCACCTTCACCACGAGCGGCTCCACACCGGGTGTTGCATAATGAAGGATATGCAAGTGCTATAGTCCCACCCCGTATTAGGGTGGGCAACTTTCAAATAACCAATGTGATGCTCACTTTGCTCGAGCAACGAGGGTTCTTCACCAGTGCATTGGGTCAAAATGCATATATATATTTGAAGGGGTTCGTTGATACTTGTTGGGGAAGCAAACAAATAAATGTCTTCGAGGATGCTTTGAGACTAAGGCTTTTTCCCTTCTCTCTACGGGGGAAGCTTTAGATTGGTTGGAACATTTGCCAAATTTTTCCATTCGTACGTGAGATGAACTTGCGGAGAAATTTATTTTAAAATACTTTTCTCCCGGGCACATGGCTATTCTTTGGGATGAAATTCTAGCATTCAAGCAAGAGCCTAATGAACCACTACACGAGATATGGTAAAGATATAGGACAATGGTGAAAGAGTTCCCCAATAATGATATGACGAAAAACGTGATTCAACAAACTTTCTATCGGGGGATCAGTACCACCAACCAATGTGTAGTGAATCAACTTGCCGGTGGGAACTTCATGACTATGCCTTATGCAGAGGCGTGTAAGGTTTTGGATGAAATCGGTGTGGAAATCTAGAGCCAATGTCCCACAAGGTGATCCGAATGTGATTATTCTTCATAAAGAGTTACATGACCATGGGCAAGCAATAGCCGAGTTGACAACCACCATGAACCAATTGGAAAAGGCTCAACTTCAACAAGTGCAAAACCCGAGGCAAGTCAATGCTATGGAGGGAGTAAATATAATGGTAAACAAAAAAAGACCAAGAAGTTCACAAGTGCAACAAAGAATGGACAATTTTGTGCAAGATGATAGTGGGTTTGATCAAGGCAATTCTTACAATGATCAAGATGAAGAGGTCTAATATGTGAACAACTTTCAAGGGCAAAGAAACAACTACCAAGTCCCTAGTCAACAACAATGGAGACCTTCGAATAATCAAGGCAATTGGAATTCTAGCAATCAAGGCAATTGGAATAGTGGAAACAATCAAGAAAATTGGAGTGGAAGCAATAACTAAGGGAATTGGCAAAACAATAATAATCAGGGAAATTGGGGAGGCAACAACCAAGGCGGGTGGAACTACAACCAAGGAAACCGGGGTCAGGTTTTCAAAGGCCCCCGATGTACCAACAACCGAGCAACCCACCTCCTTATCCTTCTCATGGTCCTAGTTCCTCCAACAATAAAATGAGTCGTATTGAGAATATGTTCAAGTAAATGATGGAGAAGAATGTTGATTCCGATGCCCAACTTGCTTCACACAACACATCAATCTGTAACTTAGAAGTGCAAATGGGTCAAATCTCTCAAGCTTTAAATTCTAGTCCTAAAGGGGCACTACCAAGGGATACGGTAGTGAACCCGAAGGGTGGGAACACTACGGGGAATGCCATGGCCGTTACTACAAGAAGTGGAAAAGGTGGGAATGCACCTACCTCAAGCCAAAGGCAACTTGTGGATGACGAGCAAGTGGTAGAAGAAGAAGAGATCCCGAACAATGTGGTTCAAGCAAATGATGAATTGCGAATTAATATTAATGACACAGTGGAAGAGATTCAAGAGGATGTGAACCCGTCTAGGGATCATGTGATTGACATATTAGAAATGGTAGTGCAAAAATCTAAGGCACCATTGCCTAAGCCACCTCCTTCCTATCCTCAAACTTGCCAAGAAAAATGGCGAGAATCAATTCAAGTTCATTAATATGATGAAGCGCCCATCTATAAATGTGCCATTAGTTGAAGCTTTGGAGCAAATGCCTGAATATGCTAAGTTTATGAAAGACTTGGTGACAAAGAAGAGATCGATGAATTTTGAAACTATAAAAGTCACTCACCAAGTGAGTGTAATTGTGCATTTGATGGCTCTAAAGTTGGAAGATCCCGATGCTTTCACAATTCCTTGTATCATTGGAAGTGCCGAATTTGCAAAAGCTCTCTGTGACCTTGGGGAAAGTATCAACTTGATTCCCTATTCGGTTTTCAAAACATTGGGAATTGGGTAACCAAGACCTACATATATGAGATTACAAATGGCCGACCATATAATGAAGAGACTGTTGGGGGTGATTGAGGATGTATTGGTTCGGGTTGACAAGTTCATTCTCCCGGCGAATTTTGTGATTCTTGATTGTGAAGTGGAGTAGGAGGTGCCGATTATTCTTGGTACATCTTTCCTTGCTACGGGAAAGGTTCTTGTTGATGTGGAAGCCGGTGAACTCGCTTTCCGGGTGGGTGATAAAAAGGCGGTGTTCCACGTGCGCAAATCTATGAGGCAACCGAGTAGCAATGAAGTGTGTTCGTTTGTGGACTTGGTGACTGATGTGATTATTGATGATACAAGTTCCACGATTAATATGGGTGACATGTTGGAGGCCGTTTTGCTAAATTTTGATGATGAGGAAATGGATGGCTTCATGGAATATGTAAATTCTTTGTAAGGGATGGGGTCATACAATTATGTACCTCGAAAACTTTCCTTGGATCTCGAAAATAGGAAAACTCCTCCTACAAAGCCTTCGATTAAAAAGCCTCCTATCCTGGAGTTGAAGCCATTGCCTCCACATCTCAGGTATGAATTACTTGGCGGTGCTCCACAAGAGGAAGAAAGCTATTGGATGGACTTTGGCAGATATTCGGGGAATAAGCCCCGCATCTTGCATGCACAAGATTAATTTGGAGGAAGATGCCAACCCCTCCATTGAACATCAAAGGAGACTCAATGAAGCAATGCAAGAGGTGGTAAAAAAATAGATCATAAAGTTGTTGGATGTCGGGGTTGTCTACCCCATTTCTGATAGTTCGTGGACTTCTCTGGTGCAATGAGTTCCGAAGAAGGGGAGCATAATTGTGGTCACCAATAATAAGAACGAGTTGATTCCAACAAGAACGGTGACCGGGTGGAGAATGTGTATGAACTATCGGAAACTAAAGAAAGTCACAAGGAAAGACCATTTCCCATTACCCCTTCTTGACCAAATGCTTGATAGGTTGGCCGGCCGGGCGTTCTATTGCTTTCTAGATGGATATTCCGGCTACAATCAAATCCTTATTGCCCCAAAATATCAACAGAAAACAGCCTTCATTTGTCCCTATGGCACTTTCACTTTCAAGCGGATGCCATTTAGCTTATGTAATGCACTGGTATCTTTTCAACGGTATATGATGGTGATCTTTACGGATATGGTAGAGGACTACCGTGAAGTCTTCATGGATGACTTTTCGGTAGTCGGGGATTCCTTTGATGATTGCTTTGCAAATTTGGATAAGGTTTTGTCAAGGTGTGAAGAAACGAACTTGGAGTTGAATTGGGAGAAATTCCATTTCATGGTGGAGGAAGGTATTGTCCTTGGCCACAACATTTCAAAGAAGGGAATAGAGGTCAACAAGGCAAAAATAGAGGTGATTTCTAAACTTCCACCTCCAACATCCGTGAAGGGCGTGAGAAGTTTCTTGGGTCACGCGGGGTTCTACCGGTGTTTCATAAAGGATTTTTCCAAGGTGGTGAACCCCTTGTACAAGCTTTTATAGAAAGATGCTAAATTTCACTTCAATGATGATTGCATGAGAGCATTTGAATTGCTCAAGTTCAAGTTGACAACTACTCTCATTATCACCGCCCTTAATTGGGGCATTTCTTTTGAGCTCATGTGTGATGCTAGTGATGTGGCAGTTGAAGCAGTTTTGGGGCAACGTATCAACAAGATCTTTCATCCGGTCTACTATGCTAGTAAGACAATGAATGATGCCCAAGTCAATTACACTGTGATCGAAAAAAAGCTCATTGCCATTATGTTTGCTATTGAGAAGTTCCGCTCGTACTTGATGGGTGCAAAAGTGATTGTCCACACGGATCATGCGGCACTTCGTTACCTTATGAGCAAGAATGATTCCAAATCCCGGTTGATGAGATGGGTGCTTTTGTTGAAAGAGTGTGACATAGACATCTAAGACCGAAAAGGAAGTGAAAACCAAGTGGCGGACCACTTGTCTCGTTTGGTGGAGGAGGGGAGGCCGCATGATGGCCTTTAAATCAATGACTCCTTCCCCGATGAGCAACTCTTAGCCATTTCAATGAAAGAGGTGTCATGGTTCGCGGATCTAGCAAATTTTCTTGTGAGTGGTATCATCCTGGATGAGTTCTCTTCAAACCAAAGGAAGAAGCTCAAACGAGATTGTCAAGACTATTATTAGGATGAACTATACCTTTTCCGGATTTGTACGGATGGAGTGATTAGAAGATGTGTACCGGAGGAGGAACAATGTGAAATTCTTGGGGCTTTTCATTCTTCGCCATATAGTGGTCACCATGGTGGAGTAAGAACGGCAGCCAAAGTGTTAAGTTGCGGTTTCTATTGGCCCACTCTTTACAAGGATGCAAGTGATCTCGTCAAGCGTTGTGATTAATGTCAAAGGGGCGGTGAAATCTCAAAAAAAAATGAAATGCCCCTCACCATCATTTTGGAGATTGATATTTTCGATGTGTGGAGTATTGACTTCATCTAAAGTGCGGTCCGCACTTCAGATGTGTGACTGCACTCAAAATTGTGCAGACCACAGTTTTACTTATGCGGCCGCACTTTCAAATTATGCAGTCCACAGAACTAGACCTGCGGCCATACTTATAGTTGTGCGGACCGTATTTCCCCACCCTGCAACATGTTTTGTTCTGCAAATTTTTTGCTTACCTGCACTTGAACTAGAACTGACTCTTACTGCTGTTTTGTGCAGAATATGGTTAGATCACGTGATCGTGTTGATACATCAAAGGGGAGGGGTGAATCTTCCAGGGATAGAGGCAAAAGCACTTTACCCCTCGCCCTCCAAAAAGTAATCAGTAAGAAAACCACAACAGGCCGAGGTAGACNAGAAAGATGCTAAATTTCACTTCAATGATGATTGCATGAGAGCATTTGAATTGCTCAAGTTCAAGTTGACAACTACTCTCATTATCACCGCCCTTAATTGGGGCATTTCTTTTGAGCTCATGTGTGATGCTAGTGATGTGGCAGTTGAAGCAGTTTTGGGGCAACGTATCAACAAGATCTTTCATCCGGTCTACTATGCTAGTAAGACAATGAATGATGCCCAAGTCAATTACACTGTGATCGAAAAAAAGCTCATTGCCATTATGTTTGCTATTGAGAAGTTCCGCTCGTACTTGATGGGTGCAAAAGTGATTGTCCACACGGATCATGCGGCACTTCGTTACCTTATGAGCAAGAATGATTCCAAATCCCGGTTGATGAGATGGGTGCTTTTGTTGAAAGAGTGTGACATAGACATCTAAGACCGAAAAGGAAGTGAAAACCAAGTGGCGGACCACTTGTCTCGTTTGGTGGAGGAGGGGAGGCCGCATGATGGCCTTTAAATCAATGACTCCTTCCCCGATGAGCAACTCTTAGCCATTTCAATGAAAGAGGTGTCATGGTTCGCGGATCTAGCAAATTTTCTTGTGAGTGGTATCATCCTGGATGAGTTCTCTTCAAACCAAAGGAAGAAGCTCAAACGAGATTGTCAAGACTATTATTAGGATGAACTATACCTTTTCCGGATTTGTACGGATGGAGTGATTAGAAGATGTGTACCGGAGGAGGAACAATGTGAAATTCTTGGGGCTTTTCATTCTTCGCCATATAGTGGTCACCATGGTGGAGTAAGAACGGCAGCCAAAGTGTTAAGTTGCGGTTTCTATTGGCCCACTCTTTACAAGGATGCAAGTGATCTCGTCAAGCGTTGTGATTAATGTCAAAGGGGCGGTGAAATCTCAAAAAAAAATGAAATGCCCCTCACCATCATTTTGGAGATTGATATTTTCGATGTGTGGAGTATTGACTTCATCTAAAGTGCGGTCCGCACTTCAGATGTGTGACTGCACTCAAAATTGTGCAGACCACAGTTTTACTTATGCGGCCGCACTTTCAAATTATGCAGTCCACAGAACTAGACCTGCGGCCATACTTATAGTTGTGCGGACCGTATTTCCCCACCCTGCAACATGTTTTGTTCTGCAAATTTTTTGCTTACCTGCACTTGAACTAGAACTGACTCTTACTGCTGTTTTGTGCAGAATATGGTTAGATCACGTGATCGTGTTGATACATCAAAGGGGAGGGGTGAATCTTCCAGGGATAGAGGCAAAAGCACTTTACCCCTCGCCCTCCAAAAAGTAATCAGTAAGAAAACCACAACAGGCCGAGGTAGACAGTCGGAGCCATCCGAATCAAATTCATATGCCCTGTTTAGGGAAGCATCGAAGGGCAATTCAGTGCAAGAGCAGCTTGTTATGCAATCACAACCACAGTAGCCTCCGGACAGATACCAACTAAGAAATTATCCTACCTCTTCTAAGAGTACTTCTGAGGGGTCGGAAGGGAACAGTCAGGCTTCAGAGCCTTCATCTACACATGCCCCCAACGTACCAGCTACTACAGTGGATGTGGATGATATCCCGAATGATGGCCGAGGGGGCGATACCAGAGTTGTCTGCCTTGAGATGTCGAAGAAGAAAGAAATCTAGGAAGATAGGTTCGTCAATCTAACTGCATTCAATAAGTTCTGAGAGTGGTGGCCGTCGAGATCGCTCACTCTTGAGTGTCGGTTCTTATTGAAATACCTTGAGAAATACAACCCAGCAGTGTTGAGGCAGTTCAGAGAGAGGAAGGGAAGGACATGGTTCACTCAAGATGTGGTAGATGCCAAAGAGTACTTGGTCCGGGAATTTTACGCCAATGTGGCGCACATAAAGAAGGGGACCAAAGTGACGAAAGTGAGAAATCTGAAAGTGAGGTTTGACCAGATCACCCTGAACACATACCTAGGGTTGGAGGATGTGGAGCCGGTGCAATACTTGGAAAAGCTGGCTATGGGTGATGCAGCTTGCCCATGGCTAGTTGAGCTTCTAGTAGCTCCGGGACCACTACCATCATGGATCACAACGTGCCATCTACTTCAGCAGATCCTTTTGATTGTGCAACAGTTATACATCCACCTCTTTCTTCAGGTCTTTCAGCATCAGTGACTTCCACATCGGTTTTGAAGCCGGTGCCCATGCCCACTCATCCACTATCTGCGTTGCGGGTCTCCCAAACACTGGTGATCCTCAACAACTGGATGCAGACAACCACAACAAAGCTGACTGACATATCCAGTGCTGTTGCAGCACAGACATCCATCCCGGCACCCCAGATTCCTTCGACAGTGGAGGACACGTTGAAGAAGATCTTGGAGAACTAGACCACCATCAGGAACACCTTGGTAGCACATGGATCAGTGATTAAGGAGCTGGGGAAGCAGGTAAAGAAAATCAGAAAATCCCAAGCGTCCAAGAAATCAATTGACAGGTTGAGGATAGAGGTAACCAAGATAGAAACAGCTAGGGAGCTTTCATTCGATTTTCTCATAGCGCCAGACCCACTAGCATCAGCAGCTCAAGCAGCACCACCTGTTCTTGTGGCACTAGCTGGCCAGTCTGAGGAGCCAGACATGGATACCGACACTGCTGAGGTGGTGCGCCAGATGTTCACCAACCCAGTTACTCCCAGAACCGGGGATGATGAGATCCAGTTAGAGGATACTGAGGGCAGTGACGCTACTATGGACACAGAGATGTCCAAGGCCACATAGGGAGTCCTCTTTACTCTTACCTTTCCTTATTCTTATTTTGTTAAGCATTGAGTACAATGCTTATTTTTATTCGGGGGGTGGAGTCTATTTGATATTTGGATAATTTGACATTTGGTTTGTAATAACTGACAACATTTTCTTTTTCTTTTCATTATGTATATATTCTTCTCTCTCTCTCTCTCTCACTATTGATGTATATATTTTCTCTTCTCCTCTCTCATTATGTATATTCATTTATGATTTGTAGCTTCTTTATTTGCTTTCTTATTAGTCAATGTTTAATTCAGTAGCTTCTTGTTTAGTCTAATAACTTCTTTTTAATTTTCTAGCTTCTTTTATGTTTTTAGTGGTCAATAAGCCTTTGGTTTTCTTTATGCCACGGTTCATTCCAAAGGTAGTTTTTCTGTGAACCGGGTGATTCTTCCCAATGATGGATGGCGTGACAACCTTCTTAAGGGATTGAATTTGTTTTTAGTGTTTAGGTAAGAATAGTAGTAATAATGAATAAAAAGACCTAATTGAGCTAAGCTCGAAGAGTCAAACATGCTTCACTTGGTACCAACACACTTAACTATGTGCTTATGGTTAAAAATAAGGTTTTCGAAAAAGAAATAGCTCTAGCCAGTGACCTTGTGACTCTTGTGTTGACTTAGTGATGTTTAGTCGAGCCATAGTGATGTTCAATCTTGAATATGATCGTTGTGGGCCCTCAACTCTATTTTTATTTAACAATCCAGTTTCGTGAGAGGTGAGATATTTTTGTTGCAAGTCCAAGTACCTGTGCAAATAGTCTAGAACTTGCCCTGAATGCGTTTCTAGGAAAAATTTTAAGTTTACTTGGCTTGAGAAGTGATTGTAGGCTCTCCTTGGCCCGTTTGAAATTTTCCATGACCCACCAATGTTGTTATCCCTAGTCAATCCATTTGAGCCTAAAACCTTTCTCATTTGATAACCATGTTACAAGCCTTTACTTGTGTTTGAAGTGACCCTCTCTTGACACCCGAGCTTCCCTTAACACTCTTGAGAAACAATTGGCTAAAACGTAAGTTTGGGGGAGAGACAAGGAGTTTGAAAAATGTATCAAAGCACAAAAAGAGAAAAGAAATGAAGAAAAGGAAAGGCAATAAAAAAAAGAACAAAAATGCAAAAAGAAAGTGAATAAGTTGAAGAGTCGAAGGGATTCAAAGAAATAGTAATGATGCAAAACATGGAGAAAGTAAAGAAGGAGAACTTTTGAAAGAGATGAGCGAACTTTTTACAAATCTTTGAATTGACTGCTACATTCTTAAGTGAGATATGCTAACGGAAATTAAAGGAGGAGGAGTTTGGGATCCAAAATTACCTACATGAAAGAGCGAGCTTCCTTGATGAATAAAGTCAACTTTTGATGCTCATGTGTCACATTAGAACTATTTGTGCTTAAAATTTCAAATCATTGTCTTATTGATAATTCATAAGAATTGTGGGTAATTGTTGGTCCCAATTGATGTGTGATTGATGCATATTATATTAGCTGGAATAACTCTTAACTTGTGGAGGGGGAATTACGTTATTTGCTTGAGGATAAGCAAAAGCTTAAGTTTGGGGGAGTTGATAAGTAGGGATTTTGACCACTTATTAGTGCCTTTTAGCTTTCGTTTTAGCCCAAAAGTGCGTAGTTGTGTTCCCGAAAACTAATACAATATGCTTAATTGCAGGAGTATTGGAAAATAAGTCACTAAGATGAAATCCAACTCATGAATGAGTGATCTGAACTCAAGAACAAAAACAGGCACAGAAGCTCAAAGTGCGGATCGCAGAATATCATCTGCGATCGCAGATTGTGAAGGCAAGCTTATCAGAGACAAGTGCAAAGTGCGGTCCGCAGAAGCTAAGCAAGATCAAAAGTTCAGAGAGTTCTCATTTCAAGCTAAAAGGAAGTGCGGACCGCACAATTATTGTGCGGACCGCACAATTATTGTGCGGCCGTAGAAGATCAGTTATGCGGACGCAACTGCATTTGTGCGGTCCGCAGAAGAGCCATGTGCGGCCGCACTCAGAAATGTGCAGACCGCAGAAAGAGAGATGTGCGGCCGCACTCAGAAATGTGCAGACCGCAGAAAGAGAGAGATGCGGTCGCGGTTCAGAATTGTGCGGCCGTAAAAGTCCAATCCTGCCAAGTTGAAGAAAAGTGCGGACCGCACATAGAATTGTGCGGCCGGAGAACTTCGAAAGGGTAATTTTGTCTAAAAATTCCAGCAATGTATAAATAGAATAGTTTTACTTTTTTAGGGCAACTTTTAGAATTTTTGACATCAGCAGTCGTTTACTTTGATTCTTTTAGTATTTTTACCTATTTTGAGCTTTTTGAATATTAGTTTTATTATTTTAGTCATTAATATGGTTTTAATTATCATTTCCTCTTCTTTATCTTCTAATTTAAGTATGAGTAGCTAAATTTTCACTAGGGTTGTGACCCAACCAAAGTGTGTGAACTTGATGGGTGTTTGACTTATTGCTTGTTTATTGTTGGGTGTTGATTATCTAGCCTTGTTCTTGCTTTTAATTGAAGATTTAATGGTTGCAAACATTATTTCATATCTAATTGACTGGGTCTCTACTTGAGAAAGAGAGACTTAGTCTAGGAAAACTTGGCTAGTACGGAATTGGATCAATCGAGAGATTGATAAACCCAATTAAAGGGTTGAATCCAGAGATAGTAAAACCTAACTTGAGCTTATTATCAACTGCTTTGTTCAATACCCATTTGGACTTGAGAAAGCCAAATTGGGCAAAATAACTCTCTGACCGAGAGGTATTGAGTGGGTATTTGAGTGTTAATGGCTATAATACACACCGACCAATAAAACAAGCTTTAAGGCTTACAACCCATTAAGCGAACACATAGGTGAAGGGTCATAGCCCGAGGCCTTTTATATCATTTTAAAAACAACCAAAAATAATTTCCTACTTTAAATTCTTAGTTTGTAATCTTAGTTTAAAATTTTAAAATTAGACCTAGAAACGACCAAATTTTGGGGAAGTACAATTTGAGATAACTCAAGTTCATACACAGTAATATATATCCCCAAGACCCATTCATAGCTCCCTGTGGAAAATCGACCCCGACTCCTTATTGGGTATCACTATTGCATCGACCGTTTTCATATCCTCAAATAGAGGAGTGAAATTGGACGAGATCACGTGCTACCCGATCCAATCACATCAATCCATATAGGGTACCCATCGAGCCATAATGCTTGGGCTCACTGATCACACGTGCATCAACATCAACCACGATAGAGTGCACAAAATATAATTGTGGGAAGATGATTAGGCATAACAATACTAAGAAAGACAAGCACAACTACGGTGCTATGAGTAAATTAACATCACGAGGGACATATCGCCCATAATGCCATAAGGCCACAACGGAATTACAATATGCGTGCGAAAAATAAGGTAACCTTCACCACCCGTAATAGCATAAGAGAGAAACACATAACATAGACCAAGGCGCGAATAACATCCATTTCGCCCGTTGATATACATGTGGTAACAACTGAGCAAGAGCAAGAAAATCCGATCCGATATAGAATACACATTCTCATTAGGCTCAAAAATAATCCCCAAACCAAATAATCCCCAAATCAGGGAATGGTATGCCAAAGTAAACATCCAGTCTATGAACCTCACGAATACCAGAATCTTCATATCCGATCTCAACACCGCTACTCAAATGGCTGAGACGTAACTCATACTTCAACATCTTACAAAAAATACCCACAAGTCAAAACACCATGCACCTGCCAACGTGCACTCTCACCTCTGGTAATATCAAATAGTGCCCACATCCTCTTAAACATCTGGAATCGTCTGTGTGACATCAAGAACTCATATCCTTCCCTTCAAAATTTAACCGCAATCTTGAACTCGCAGCTTCCAACCCCACTAATGCACCGTCACTAACATGATAACTTGCGAATATACGAAAATCTCATAATCAACTCTGAACCACAAGCAAATTGGACATATCATCAACCGCAAACCTTGCATTTAATTCAATCTAGGAGAACATCACCACACGTAATATAGCTTTTATACCTATAGCAAACATCAACTCCGGTCGTGTCCATAACCATGGTAAATTCTTCGAACTCATTAAGACATGATCGAGTCATTAGAACTGATCGCCTCTAACTCAACCGAATCACCCAGACTACCAACCCGGAAGCAACTCAATCCGATATGCATCGCTCTGAAGGGACCTTCTGGGAATCCGAAGCCGTTTCTTGCATTCCTCTAATATTGCCATGTAGAATCATTCTTGACATAGAACTACCGCATATCCGATCACCATTCGTTATCGATCTCAACCCTACCCGTACATAAATTCAGAAGTCCTTAAATGCTATATAAGACCTGGAACTCCTCAGAACCTTCTCGATAACCACTCACCTTACTCTGATCTTCAATACACAGCTAATACGCATCGAGCAACCCACGTTTCACTAGCATATGACTATTCGAAGAAACAACGTCACAAGGAAAGACCATTTCCCATTACCCTTCCTTGACCAAATGTTTGATAGGTTGGCCGGTCGGGCGTTCTATTGCTTTCTAAATGGATATTCAGGCTACAGTCAAATCCTTATTGCCCCGGAAGATCAAGAGAAAACAACCTTCATTTGTCCCTATGACACTTTCACTTTCAAGCCGGTGCCATTTAGCTTATGCAATGCACTGGCAACTTTTTAACGGTGTATGATGGCTATCTTTACGGATATGGTAGAGGACTATCGTGAAGTCTTCATGGATGACTTTTCGGTAGTCGGGGATTCCTTTGATGATTGCTTGGCAAATTTGGATAAGGTTTTGGCAAGGTGTGAAGAAACGAATTTGGAGTTGAATTGGGAGAAATGTCATTTCATGGTCGAGGGAGGTATTGTCCTTGACCACAACATTTCAAAGAAGGGAATAGAGGTCGACAAGGCAAAAATAGTGGAGATTTTTAAACATCCACCTCCAACATCTGTGAAGGGCGTGAGAAGTTTTTTGGGTAACGCGGGGTTCTACCGGCATTTCATAAAGGATTTTTCCAAGGTGGTGAACCCCTTGTGCAAGCTTTTGGAGAAAGATGCTAAATTTCACTTCAATTATGATTGCATGAGAGCATTTGAATTGCTCAAGTTCAAGTTGACAACTACTCCCATTATCACCGCCCTTAATTGAAGAATTTCTTTTGAGCTCATGTATGATGCTAGTGATGTGGCGGTTGAAGCAGTTCTGGGGCAACGTATCAACAAGATCTTTCATCCGGTCTACTATGCTAGCAAGACAATGAATGATGCCCAAGTCAATTACACTGTGACCGAAAAAGAGATCCTTGCCATTGTGTTTGCTATTGAGAAGTTTCGCTCATACTTGATGGGTGCAAAAGTGATTGTCCACACAGATCATGCGACACTTCATTAACTTATGAGAAAGAAAGATTCCAAATCCCGGTTGATGAGATGGGTGCTTTTTTTGAAAGATTTTGACATAGACATCCAAAACCGAAAAGGAAGTGAAAACCAAGTGGCGGACCACTTGTCTCGTTTGGTGGAGGAGGGGAGGCCGCATGATGGCCTTAAAATCAATGATTCCTTCCCCTATGAGCAACTCTTAGCCATTTCAATGGAAGAGTTGTCATGGTTCGCGGATCTAGCAAATTTTCTTGTGAGTGGTATCATCCTGGATGAGTTCTCTTCAAACCAAAGGAAGAAGCTCAAACGAGATTGTCAAGACTATTATTGAGATGAACCGTACCTTTTTCAGATTTATACGGATGGAGTGATTAGAATATGTGTAGCGGAGGAGGAACAATGTGAAATTCTTGGGGCTTGTCATTCTTCGCCATATGGTGGTCACCATGATGGAGCAAGAATGGCGACCAAAGTGTTAAGTTGCAGTTTCTATTGGCCCACTCTTTACAAGGATGCAAGTGATCTCGTCAAGCGTTGTGATGAATGTCAAAGGGGCGGTGAAATCTCAAAGAAAAATGAAATGCCCCTCACCATCATTTTGGAGATTGATATTTTCGATGTGTGGGGTATTGACTTCATGGGTCCCTTTGTGAGTTCTTGTGGAAACACCTACATCTTTGCAGCTGTTGATTATGTATCAAAATGGGTTGAGGTCGTTGCTCTAGCCAACAATGAAGCAAGAAGTGTGGTGGCATTTTTTAACAAGAATATTTTCACAAGGTTAGGTACTCTGCGGGCTATCATAAGCGATAAGGGTCGCATTTTTGTAACAAAGCTTTTGACACCTTGCTTAGCAAGTATGGTGTCACTCATAAAGTTACGACTCCCTATCACCCTCAAGCAAGTGGTCAAGTGAAAGTCTCCAACCGGGAGATAAAGAATATTTTGTCCAAAATAGTGAATGCTAATCGGACAGATTGGTCAAAGAAACTTGATAATGCACTATGGGATTATCGGACTGCTTTCAAAACTCCTATCGGAATGTCTCCATACTGGTTGGTGTTTGGAAAAGCTTGTCATCTTCCGGTGGAACTTGAGCACAAGGCCATGTGGGCTTTAAAGAAATTAAATCTTGATTGGGATGCAGTTGCCACCTTGCGGGTTGCACATTTGAATGAATTAGATGAATTCTGGTATCATGCATATGCAAGTTCATCCTTGTACAAAGAAATAATGAAGTACCTTCATGACAAATACATCCTAAACAGGGAATTCAAGGTGGGTGATCTTGTTTTGTTGTTCAACTCACGATTGAAGATGTTTTCCGGAAAGTTGAAATCCAAATTGAGTGGTCCATTTCAAATTATGGGTGTGATACCTTTTGGTGCATTGGACTTGAAGAACAAAAGTGATGAGGTATTCTGAGTCAATGGTCACCGGGTGAAGTATTATTTGGTACAAGCTCATGATGGCCACGTGGTGGCAGTGATTCATTTGAAGTGATGTAATATATGTCGTCCCGCGATGTTAAATCAGGTGCTTCTTGGGAGGCAACCCATATTTTTTTCTTGTTCTTTTTATTTTTCTTTAGATAGGTCTTATTTTGTGCTAACTGATTTTGAAGTATGTTACAGGAATGATTATGCTTTATAGGGACTCTGCTCAGGAAAACTGGCTAAGTATGGAAAAAGTGCAGACCGCACAATTTTGAATGCCACAGCAGAAAGGGATCTGCGGCTGCATAATTCTTGTGCGGACCGCACAACTTGAGATGAAAAATTGCACACCCTTTGAAGTTTGTTTGTCAGAGAAATGGCCATTGTGCGGCTGCACAAGGAAATCTGCGGTCCGCACCAGAATATGCGGCCACACAAGGAATTTTGTGAATCGCAGATCAACAAAGGGTAAATGCACATCAGGTAAAAGAGTGCGAACTGCATAAGGAATTCTTCGGCCGCACTCGTCTATTGAACTTTTGGCCAACCCTGTAAGTATAAATAGTAGGCTTCACTTTACTGTTGAAACTTTACAAACTCTGAGAAATTAAAACAAAGGCATAAATAGTGCACTCGACTAATTCACTCATCTGACACTTAATTCAACACCTTTGATCCTTCCTTAACACCATCACTGGTATGTTCAAATCATCTCTAGAATTTTTTAATTTTCTTAAATTAGTTCATAATTTGTTAGTTATTTTTAGACCATCTGTCAAATTCATATCCATGTGGGTTGTAAATTGTATTAGGTAAACTCTTAGTTGCTATTTGGGGAATGGGTAATTGATTTATCATGTATAATTGCTTCTACCATGTCCAATATATGCAAAAAAAAAAAATTAAAACCCTAAAGCACTGTGCTCGATTTGATTTTAAAATGTGCGGCCGCACAAGGAATTGTGCGGTCCGCAAAATTGCATGCTTAGGGCATTTGGTTAGGCAAAAGTGCGGACCGCACTTGAAATTATGCGGTCCACAGAAATTAAATCGCGGCCGCAGAAAAGTATGTGTGGCCGCAGATCGGGGCATTCTCTATCTTTAGAGAGTTGCCAATTTTAAGGACTTCTATGTACGTCCGCACTCAAATGTGTGGTCCGCACTTCAGATGTGCGGTATGCACTTCAGATGTACGGCCGCACTCAAAAGTGTGCGGACCGCAGTTTCACTTCTGCGGCCGCACTTTCAAATTATGCAGTCCGCAGAACCAGACCTGTAGCCACACTTGTAATTGTGCGAACCGCATTTCCCCACCATGCAAAAAGTAATCAGTAAGAAAACCACAACAGGCCGAGGTAGACAGCCGGAGCCCTCCGAATCAAGTTCATATGCCCCGTCTAGGGAAGCATCGGATGGAAATTCAGTGCAAGAGCAGCTTGTTATGCAATCACAGCTACAACAGCCTCCGGATAGATACCAACTAAGAAATGAGCCTACCTCTTCTGAGAGTACTTCTGAGGGGTCGGAAGGGAACAGTCAGGCTTCGGAGCCTTCATCTACACATGCCCCCAACGTACCAGCTACTACAGTGGATGTGGATGATATCTCGGATGATGGCCGAGGGGGCGATAACAGAGTTGTCAGCCTTGAGACGTCGAAGAAGAAAGAAATCTAGGAAGATAGGTTCGTCAGTCTAACTGCATTCAATAGGTTCTGAGAGTGGTGGTCGTCGAGATCGCTCACTCTGAGCATCGGTTCTTGTTAAAATACCTTGAGAAATGCAACCCAGCAGTGCTGAGGCAGTTCAGAGAGAGGAAGGTTAGGACATAGTTCACTCAAGATGTGGTAGATGCCAAAGAATACTTGGTCCAGGAATTTTACGCCAATGTGGCGCACTTAAAGAAGGGGACCAAAGTGACGAAAGTGAGAAATCTGAAAGTGAGCTTTGACCAGATCACCCTGAACACATACCTAGGGTTGGAGGATGTGGAGCCGATGCAATACTTGGAAAAGCTGGCTATGGGTGATGTAGCTCGCCCATGGATAGCTGAGCTTCTGGTAGCTACGGGACCACTACCATCATGAATCACAACAGGGATTCTAATTCAGCGGAACACCCAGAATTTTGAGGCAAAGGGATGGCAGACGTTTATGTGTAGTAGAATAGACCCATGCCGGAATGAAACAAATCTACCAATCCTGCTAGCAGTGCTAGTCGCCTCGATCATGGCCGGATACCAATCAATGTGGGTGCCGTGATGTCAGTCAACATGTCCTTGGTTCCCAGGCAAAGTGACACCTCCTACCCGTATCCCAACACTATCACTGAGTACCTCACAGATGCGGGGTTGGAACCAAGGGATTTTGACACCAAGGTGAGGGCGAAGAAGCCTTTCTTATGGTATTCGTTGATGGGTGATGAAAATCCAAAGAAGAAGGGTTAGCCCACTACTACTGCAAGACAGTCTGATGAGCCTGTCGGGGTAGCTGTTAGGACAGTTGACGTGCCATCTACTTCAGCAGATCTTTTTGATAATGCAACAGTTATGCCTCCACCGCTTTCTTCAGGTCCTTCAACATCAGTGCATTCCACATCGGTTTTGAAGCCGGTGCCCATGCCCACTCATCCACTATCTGCATTGCGGGTCTCCCAAACACTGGCGAGCCTCAACAACTGGATGCAGACAGCCACAACAAAGCTGACTGACATATCCAGTGTTGTTGCAGCACAGTCATCCATTCCGGCACCCCAGATTCCTTCGACAGTGAAGGACACATTGAAGAAGATCTTGGAGAACCAGACCACCATCATGAACACAGTGGTAGCACATGGATCAATGATTAAGGAGCTGGGGCAGTAGGTAAAGAAAATAAGGAAATCCCAGGCATCCAAGAAATCAGTTGACATGTTGAGGATAGAGGTAACCAAGATAGCAACAGCTGGGGAGCTTCCATTTGATTTGCTCATAGCGTCAGACCCACCAGCATCACCAGCTTCAGCAGTGCCACCTGTACTTGTGGCACCAGCTGTCCAGTTTGAGGAGATAGACATGGTTGCCGACACTACTGAGGCGGTGCGCCAGATGTTCACTAACCTAGTTACTCCCAAAATCGGGGATGATGAGATCCAGTTAGAGGAGATTGAGGGCGGTAACGCTGCTATGGACACAGAGATGTCCAAGGCCACATATTGAGCTAAGCTCGAAGAGTCAAACATGCTTCACTTGGTACCAACACACTTAACTATGTGCTTATGGTTAAAAATAAGGTTTTCGAAAAAGAAATAGCTCTAGCCAGTGACCTTGTGACTCTTGTGTTGACTTAGTGATGTTTAGTCGAGCCATAGTGATGTTCAATCTTGAATATGATCGTTATGGGCCCTCAACTCTATTTTTATTTAACAATCCAATATCGTGAGAGGTGAGATATTTTTGTTGCAAGTCCAAGTACCTGTGCAAATGGTCTAGAACTTGCTTCGAATGTGTTTCTAAGCGAAATTTTAAGTTTGCTTGGCTTGAGAAGTGATTGTAGGTTCTCCTTGACCTGTTTGAAATTTTTCATGACCCACCAATGTTGTTATCCCTAGTCAACCCATTTGAGCCTAAAACCTTTCTCATTTGACAACCATGTTACAAGCCTTTACCCGGTTTTGAAGTGACCCTCTCTTGACACCTGAGCTTCCCTTAACACTCTTGAGAAACAATTGGCTAAAACGTAAGTTTGGGGGAGAGACGAGGAATTTGAAAAATATATAAAAGCACAAAAAGAGAAAAGAAATGAAGAAAAGGAAAGGAAAGAAAAAAAAAGAACAAAAAAGCAAAAAGAAAGTGAATAAGTTGAAGAGTCGAAGGGATTCAAAGATATTCTTTTGAGAGAGATGAGCGAACTTTTCAAAAATCTTTGAATTGACTGCTACATTCTTAAGTGAGATATGCTAACGGAAATTAAAGGAGGGGGATTTTGGGATCCACAATTACCTACATGAAAGAGCGAGCTTCCTTGATGAATAAAGTCAACTCTTGATGCCAAGTGTCACATTAGAACTATTTGTGCTTAAAAATTCAAATCATTGTCTTATTGATAATTCATAAGTATTGTGGGTAATTGTTGGTCCCGATTGATGTGTGATTGATGCATCTTAGATTAGCTGGAATAACTCTTAACTTGTGGAGGGGGGAATTACATTATTTGCTTGAGGACAAGCAAAAGCTTAAGTTCGGGGGAGTTGGTAAGTAGGGATTTTGACTACTTATTAACGCCTTTTAACTTTCGTTTTAGCCCAAAATCATGTAGTTGTATTCCCGAAAACTAATACAATATGCTTAATTGCAGGAGTATTGGAAAATGAGCCATTAAGATGAAATCCAACTCATGAATGAGTGATCTGAACTCAATAACAAAAACAGGCACAAAAGCTCAAAGTGAGGACCGCAGAATATCATCTGCGGCCGCAGATTGTGAAGGCAAGCTTATCAGAGACAAGTGCAAAGTGCGGTCCGCAGAAGTTAAGCAAGATCAAAAGTTCAGAGAGTTCTCATTCCAAGCTAAAAGAAAGTGCGAACCGCATAATTATTGTGCGGCCGCAGAAGATCAGTTGTGCGGCCGTAACTGCATTTGTGCGGTCCGCAGAAGAGCCATGTGCGGCCGCACTCAGAAATGTGCAGACTGCAAAAAGAGAGATGTGCGGCCGCACTCAGAAATGTGCGGACCACAGAAAGAGAGAGATGCGGCTGCGGTTCAGAATTGTGCGGCCGTAAAAGTCCAATCCTGCCAAGCTGAAGAAAAGTGCGGACCGCATATGGAATTGTGCGGACCGCACATAGAATTGTGCGGCCGTAGAACCTCTGAAAGGGAAATTTTGTCTGAAAATTTCAGCTATGTATAAATAGAATAGTTTCACTTTTTTAGGGAAACGTTTCAAATTTTTGACATCAACAACCGTTTACTTTGCTTATTTTAGTAGTTTTAGCTATTTTGAGCTTTTTGAATATTAGTTTTATCATTTTAGTCATTAATATGGTTTTAATTATCACATCCTTCTTCTTTATCTTTTAATTTAAGCATGAGTAGCTAGATTTTCACTAGGGTTGTGACCCAACCAAAGTGTGTGAACTTGATGGGTGTTTGACTTATTGCTTGTTTATGGTTGGGTGTTGATTATCTAGCCTTGTTCTTGCTTTTAATTGAAGATTTAATGGTTGCAAATATTTTTTCATGTCTAATTGACTGGGTCTCTACTTGAGAAAGAGAGACTTAGTCAATGAAAACTTGGCTAGTACGGAATTGGGTCAATGGAGAGATTGGTAAACCCAATTAAAGGGTTGAATCCAGAGATAGTAAAACCTAACTTGAGCTTATTATCAACTGCTTTGTTCAATACCCATTTGGACTTGAGAAAGCCAAATTGGGCAAAATCACTCTCTGACTGAGAGGTATTGAGTGGGTATTTGAGTGTTGATGGCTATAATATACCCCGACCAATAAAACAAGCTTTAAGGCTTACAACCCATTAAGCAAACACCTAGGTGAAAGTCATAGCCCTAGGCCTTTTATGTCATTTAAAAAACAACCAAAAATAATTTCCTACTTTAAATTCTTAGTTTGTAACCTTAGTTTAAAATTTTAAAATTAGACCTAGAAACGACCAAATTTTGGGGAAGTACAATTTGAGATAATTCAAGTTCATATACTATATATCCCCAAGACCCATTCATAGCTCCCTGTGGAAAATTGACCCCGACTCCTTGTTGGGTATTACTATTGCATCGACCGTTTTCATATCCTCAAATGGAGGAGTGAAATTGGACGAGATCACGTGCTACCCGATCCAATCACATCAATCCATATAAGGGTACCCATCGAGCCATAATGCTTGGGCTCACTTATCACATGTGTGTCAACATCAAGCATGATAGAGTGAACAAAATATAATTGTGGGAAGATGATTAGGCATAACAATATTGAGAGAGACAAGCACAACTACGGTGCCATGAGTAAATCAACATCACGAGGGCCATCTCACCCATAACGCCATAAGGCCACAACAGAATTATAATATGCGTGCGAAAAATAAGGTAACCTTCACCATCCGTCAAGCATAAGAGAGAAACACATAACATAGACCAAGGCGCGAATAACATCCATTTCTCCCGATGATATACATGTGGTAACAGCTGAGCAAGAGCAAGAAAATCCGATCCGATACAGAATACACATTCTCATTAGGCTCAAAAATAATCCCCAAACCAAATTTCGATCATCCCCAAATAGGTAATTAACCTTCCAAAAATCCATAGAAACCTTTCCATAACACCCACCATCAATCATCCAATCCTCAACATTTCTTCACAGCTTGAAATCAGGGAATGGTATACCAACGTGAACATCCAGTCTCTGAACCTCACGAATACCAGAATCTTCATATCCGATCTCAACACCTCTACTCAAGTGGCTGAGACGTAACTCATACTTCATCATCTTACAAAAAATACCCACAAGTCAAAACACCATGCACCTGCCAACGTGCAATCTCACCTCCGGTAATATCAAATAGTGCCTACATCCTCTTAAACATCTGGAATCATCCGTGTGACATCAAGAACTCATATCCTTCCCTTCAAAACTTAACCGCAATCTTGAACTTGCAGCTTCCAACCCCACCAATGCACCATCACTAACATGCTAACTTGTAAATATACGAAAATCTCATAATCAACTCTGAACCACAAGAAAATTGAACATATCATCAACCGCGAACCTTACATTTAATTCAATCTAGGAGAACATCACCACACGCAATATAGATTTTATACCTGTAGCAAACATCAACTCCGGTCGTGTCCATAACCATGGTAAATTCTTTGGAACTCATTAAGACATGATCGAGTCATCAGAACTGATCACCTCTAACTCAACCGAATCATCCAGACTACCAACCCGGAAGCAACTCAATCCATTATGCATCGCTCTGAAGGGACCTTCTGGGAATCTAAAGTCGTTTCTTGAATCCCTCTAATATTTCCATGTAGAATCATTCTTGACATAGAACTACCGCAGATCCGATCACCATTCGTTACCGATCTCAACCCTACCCGTACATAAATTCAGAAGTCCTTAAATGCTGCATAAGACTTGGAACTCCTCAGAACCTTCTCGATAACTACTCACCTTACTCTGATCTTCAATACACATCTAATACATATCGAGCAACCCACGTTTCACCAGCACATGACTATTCGAAGAAATAACCAAGCAATCTCTCGGCCCGAAAACTGATACTTACAATTCGATCATCATTAGCAGACTCCCCCACTTAACTCGAAGCCATAGAACACATCATCGATATTCTAAAGTATCATATCTTCATAGTTGCCCCGATTCTGCACGGCTATTTAGCTGAATAAAACTCATACAATACTGGTCATATAACACTCCAAAGACTCTGCCAAGCGCTTACCCATCCTTGCAATACTCAAACAACTCCCCCAAATGCTATGAAATGATAATATATTCATTCCATCGAATGGAAACCTCATATGAAACACACGATCCAAACTCATCACGCTAGAGATGGCCCACTGGTTGTTCTCAATTCGACACCTTACCATGAACCCACCTTAATCACAACAGCTAGGCCACCAGCCAGTCTTCCCAAGTCTGTGCTTACTAATCAGATATAAGAACCCGCCTCGTACCACAAATGAACGACTAGAAGATTTAACACTGCATCTGCTCCCGAGACTAGACAGCATATTACGATGATAATCAAGCATCCATAGCCCTTCGTAATCCATCTGCAACATCACAGATCGTCGGTGCATAGCGAATATTGAGTGCGCCATATCACATATGAATGAATAGAAAGAATCAAAACCATAGGTTTCAATCTGAAACAAGGTCGCACAATAAGGAAAGAAGAAAGGAAAATTTTTCTAAATGCCCTGTAACTTCTAGAAGATAGGTACGGACACATCATACCGATCCGCAAGACTCTACTTGGCACTTGATCATGACTCGTAGAACCTACGAACCTAGTGCTCTGATACCAACTTGTCACGACCCAAAATCCACTAGTCGTGATGGCACCTAACCCAACCCGTTAGGTTAGCCAATTAATAGTTAGCATAATTATAATAAAATAAAATATGATCAACAATCGATATATCTGGATTCCAGACAATAACCTAAGGGTTGGTAGTACAAGACATGAGCTACTAAGACTGGATTATTGCAACAACGGATATGAAATGAATACAACTTCTGTTTGAAATGTACATAAACAGAATTTAACTCTAGAACTACCTAGGGACAAGTGGTAGCCACATCCGAAAGGCACGAACATCTTCAGAGTCAGCCCCCGTCATCCACCGCAGCTTCACTCCAAAATTTGCACGTAAGGTGCAGAAATATAGTATGAGTACAACCGACCCCATGTACTCAATAAGTATCTTGACTAACCTCGGTGAAGTTGTGACGAGGCTTTTTAGTTAAAAGATACTCACTAATATAACTTGTACAGTAAACTAGAAATAGAACAATACTACAATATAACAAAGAAGAGTGCGTAAAACGAATATGCGAAGCAATACACGAGTACTAGAAGAGATCACAATTTAACATTTCTCAATAACTCAACAAATCCTTTCCTTGGAGCGATAACCAATAACCACGATAGTAACTCCATAATTGTCATAATGTGAGAAATGTACTCAGGATATCAAGTCAATGGCACGGCAACACCCTTCGTGCATTTATCTCATCCTCACCAAATATGCGTACAACAGTACCAACCAGGTGGCAGAAATGCCGATAACAGTAATGACAAAGTAAGAAATACACAAGTAGCAATAATGAACAAGGAAATACATATGGACAATGGTAATAGACTAGGTTGAAGGCATAGGAGTAATGACAGCAATTAGAAAAGAGGAACATAAAATTCACCTAACTAGCATGGTAGAAGGCCTTGATATAGATATAACAAATAAAAAGTGAAATCGTGATCTTTATAAACTAACAAGTAGAGGCATAAATGACTAAAATGGTAGAAGGCTTGTACTAAAGTGCAACAAAATAGAAACGACATGGATGTAGATATAACAGCAGGAAGGAAGGTGTAATGTTTGCAAGTTAAACAGATAGAAGGCATGGACAACACAACAACAATCGAGATAGAGGACAAAGACAAAATAACAACAACAAGTCACGTATATAACATAGGTGCAACAGTAACAACTCCAGATAAAGGCATGAATGTATACACACGGAAAAGATATCACAACATAAAGCATGTCCCTCGTCCTCGCCTGCATGGAAACACCCTTCATGATATGAATTCATGATAATATAAAAGAATGGTAATATGAATGAAATGGCACGACATCACCTTTCATGCTTTTACTCTTATCCTCACATGATAATGTAAATGAGATCAGAAATAGCATGGCATCACCCTTCATATTTTTACTCTCAAATAAAATAGCACGGTATCACCCTTCGTGCTTTACACTTTTCTTCACATTATAAAATATTCAAAATGGCATGGAATCACCCTCCGTGCTTTACACTCTCCCTCACATGATAATATATATGAAATGGCACGGCATCACCCTTCGTGATTTACACTCTCCCTCACATGATAATACGTATATCAATGACGAGAAAGGTAGGAAGCATAAATAACCTCAAGGAGAGTGGTTAAACGAATATTCTAAATGAACCGCAATCACAACTTTCATGCCAACAATAGTTCAATAAACCCTCAAGGACCTTATTGTTCAAGTATTTCAACAATTCTCAAAATGATCTACAACTCAAGTATAGAATCTAAAGAATAACGGTCGTGCCAATGTATTAGTGATTAAGCATAATGATGACCGAATTAAACACATCAATAGTTTCACAAAAATCCGTCAAATTTTAATCAAGTTATAATAAACTAAATCTTGGTTTCTAACATTTAATTCCATATTCTTAGTAATCTAGAAGTCAAGTAAGACATGAAGCAAGAAGGTTATGTAATTCTACAAGGCGCAATTTATAGTATAATTTACCCTCGAGCTAGATTAACCCTGGCACATGCATATACGCTCGTCACCTCATATATGTATCATCCCCGCATGTAGCAAACAATGGCAATTAGTAGGAAAAATTCCCTCAACAAAGTTAGGCAAGACATTTTCCTCAAACAAGCCAAATCGATACACTATAAGCGCCATCCCGCTCAAATCATCCTCTGAACGGCTCAAAACTAGCCAAAAGCAACTCAAAATCATCAAATAATGCCATAGGAAGCAAACCCAATCGATAAAGGTCGATTCTTTACATATTTACTCAAAGTCAACCAAAACGTCAAACCCAGGCTTGCACCTCAGAATCTGACAAAACTCACAAAATCTGAAAACCCATTCAATTACGAGTCCAACCATACTAATTTCACTCAATCCTAACTCTGAATCTATGTTCATAACTCAAAATTTTACTTTAGGAAAGTTTAGACAAAAACTCTCAATTTCTCTTTTGAAATCATCAATCAAATGCCAAAAACGAAGATGGAATCATGGATATGATCAAAACAGAGTAGAAAACACTTACCCCAGTCCATGTGGTGAAAATCGCCTCTAAGATCGGCCAAATCCGAGCTCCATAGCTCAAAATGTGATAAAATAACTCAAAGGTCCGAAATAGAGTACTTATGTGCTCTGTTCACTGGTCCTCTACGCGATCGCGATTGTACCCACGCGATCGCGATGCACAAAATGAGCTCAGCCAAAACAAACAAATACGTTTCGCGTTCGTGTTCGTGCCACTACCCTCACGAACGTGATGAACACAGGCCCAACACTACCTCGAACGCGTCCACAGTCATGCAAACGCGAAGAAGAAAGTCCTCAGCTCCCAGCCGCTCTGCGATCGCGAAACTCCATATGTGAACGCGATGTACCTACCCTTCAGCCTTCCGCGAATGCATTTCGCCTCTCGCAAACGCGATGAAGAATCAACCAGCAGCTCCCAATACTCTACGCGGTCACGTGTATTCCTGTGCTTTCGCGAAGAATGCTTGCAACATCAGAACCAGCAGAGAATCAGCTATGCCAAACATGAGAAAAAGGGTCTGAAACCAACCCGAAACTCACCTGAGCCCCTCGGGACCCCGTCCGAACATATCAACTTGTCCCAAAATATAACACGGACCTAATAGAGACCTCAAATCATGTATAAAAATATCAAAACCACGAATCGCACCTCGAATCGAACTTGATGAACTTTTAAACTTTTAAATTCCAAATCTCGTGCCGAACCATATCAAATCAACTCAGAATAACCTCAAATTTTGCACACAAGATCAAAATGACATAACGAACCTACTCCAACTCCTGGAATCAAAATCCGAATCCGATATAATCAAATTCAACTTCCAGACATATTTATGAATATTCCAAAACTCCAAATTGCCAACTTTCGCCAATTAATGTCAAAACCTTCAAGAAACATCCAAATTTAGATCTGGGTATACCCCCAAGTCTAAAATCGCCATCCAGACCTAACGGGACCATCAAATCTCTGATCCAGAGTCAAATACATAGAAAGTCAAACTTAGTCATCTCTTCTAACTTAGAGCTTCCCAGTTAGGAATCATTCTTCCAAATCAACTCTGGATCACCTGAAAAATCAAAATCGACGATTCACACAAGTTAAAATGAATCACATGAAGCTACTCAAGACTTCAAACAGCTGAACGGAGTGCCAATACTGAAAATGACTGGTCAGGTCGTTGCAAAAATGACCCACCAACTTATCCATGATCCTTTCAACATATTTTTCTCGCATCATCCTCTTATATACCATTGTCAACACCTATCCGTTCAATAAATAGCCAAGAAATGTCAAGAGAAACAACTCTGACATTTGATTAAGTAACAACAAAATATAGAGATCTGACTAAAGGATAACTTAAAAAAATTCAAAAAATGGCAAATTATCATAAAATTTATATCTGACCAGCATTTGCATTTCAAGTAAGAACAACATTTAGGAAGACTGTGTATCACACATCAGAACCCATCCAAAGAAAATTAGTACAAACAACCATGAAAAAATATTTTGTAAGCTCTAGATCGACAAATTGACAGAGAAAGAGAAATAGAATGCAAAATCAACCAAAGTGAGCTATTGTATGCAACATTGATAACAACAGTAATACATAAAAACCAACTCACAACTCCCAAGGGTAATTGGATGCATCATGGTTTCCTCCAATGAATATAGTTGGAAAGGGTGCAACCTCCTCTTCAGAATAATACGTCCAGAAAGATTTCATGCTCCAGTAGGTGGCACATTTACACTTTCCAGATCCCTCTCAGTCCTATTAGTCTAATTAGATAAGGAAAATGCCTCAGTCGATACTAATATAGTAGAGGAATTAGAAGTTTAGATGCGTGGTTGTTATTAGTGATGGAACCAAGAAAACTAAATAGATAAAAATTGCCAAAACATCAAAACAAATTAACCAGTTAAGTATAAGATAAATGCTGAGAAGTATATGTGACCAAGATGCCAAAGAACAAATTTTTTAAAACTCATTGAGAAAAATCATTTACGGAGAATCAAATATTGTACCTAGAATGTAAAAAGTTAACAAGGAAATAGAATGATTTCTACCTGAAAATCACCTCAGCATATAAGCAGATCATACTTTTTTTCAATCAGTAAAAGATATTATTGTTGATTACCATTATTAAGAAAATAATGAGCAGTATGTACAGCTAGCAACAATTATATACTTTGTGATGTGCTCAAAAAATCAACCATACTTGGAAACATAAGCAGATCAAACTTTAAATTCTCAACTTTTTGTAAATACAGTTGGCTAGCATAGACATTATAATTCTACATGCATACACCCCTCTTTTGCAATCCTCATCAACATTTAACACCGCAAAGAATCATTTAACACTAACTTAAACTCCATATTCAAAATATTCTGAAGGAGAAACAAAAGGTAGTGATTTCGTCCCCTCGTATTAGTTGTATTACTTTTTTTACTTCAGTAATTTTCTCATTTCTTATATTTCCCATCAAATAGGTGAACAAAATAAAAGCATTTGGCTAAAATTACATCCAGATTTTAACTTATTATAAATTGAAAAGCTCAATACATTAATTCAATTGTTTGATCCTAAAGATATTTCGGTAACAGATGATAACTAGAAGAACTACTACATCTCTATCCCAAACTAGTTGGGGTCGGGTATGTTAATACATATCATTTCCACTTCATACATCATGTTTCATTCCATTATTCAATAATTTGTCAACTAACACAAATTAGGGGGTTTTCTAACAGTAAAGTACACCTCACGTGTTTCCTTACACTGACATACAAATCTCTAAAAAATTAAGAAGATTCCTAGCAAGCATTGTTGCCATTGGCTGTCAACAGCTACCAGAACTAGTTTATGTGTGTCAACACAACTAAACCTTTTATGCCACTTTGATGTTGCTAGTTTGAAATGTGCATGCCAAAGAAAATTATTTTACGGCTGTAGCACTTCAGTTTGAGAACATAGAGTTGAGTTGTTCCTTTTACAATCGTAATCCATCACATAATGCTCGTTTTTCAGCAGCATATACACTTAAAAGCAAAAACTTTAGGAATTAATTTCCATTAAAAATTTGGGTGCAAAACTGAAACTATTATTATTAACACGAGCTCAAGTTAGTTAGTGGTAGTTATGGTAGTTAGTGTGCCAGCTAGTCAGTTAGTCGGTTAATACATACATTTAATGCCAGCTCACGTCCAGCTCATAAGTTAATGTTAGTTAGGCTCATTACTTGTATAAATACCTTGTATCTTCAGAGAATGACTACAAAGATCATTTTTGCAATGCCTGCTTCTTCTTCATCTATGTACTCTAGAAGCTTCTGCCATTAGAGCAGTACAAAGCTACTGCAAATCTGCTCAGTGTGAGAGCAGATTTTAGCATGGTATTAGAGCGGGTATAAATCAATTAGATTCTCAGTCATCGATCGATCCTTCGACATCAATTTCCAATTTCTCTAAGATTGTTAAAGTGTGAGAATCAGTTATGACGGAATCAACAATTTCGTACACACATCTATTGTATCTAGGTCCAACAGGTACTCCAGGCATTGTTCTGATCCCTGTGAAGCTTACAGGATCTGAGAATTACATGCTATGGAGTATGACGATGAAGATCGCACTACTTGGAAAGAGAAATATAGGGTTTATAAATGGAGCTTGTACGAAGGAATCGTGTACTGCTGAGCTACAAGAGCAATGGGAAACTTGTAATGTTATTGTCCTCTCATGACTCATGAACACAGTATCCACGGAATTCTTATATGGAATTGCATACGCTTCAAATGCTCACCTTGTATGGGAAGACTTGAGGGATATATTAGATAAGGTGAATCATGAGAATTTTTCAGCTGCATCGAGCCATTTCCACTCTCTCATAAGGTACAAATTTTGTTTCATGCTATTTCACAAAATTAAAGGATTTATGGATTGAGTATGATGCTATGGTACCTAAGGCCAATTCAAGGGATTATGTTGATCATTTAGAGAAGCAGAGATAGCTACAATTCCTCAGTGGATTAAACGACTCTTATGACCAAGCTAGAAGACATATCCTCATAAAGTCGAATGTGCCCTCTATCAATCAAGCTTATGCGATTGTGATCGAAGATGAATCTAGACAGTGTCCTGGTATGGGTGTAGTAATTGATAAGAATGAACCAGTAGCTATGCAGGTTGGTCGTAACCAAAGTTATAAGGGAAAGAAACCTTTTGTACAATGTGAACATTGTGGTTACAAAGGTCATAGCAAAGAAAATTTCTATAAGCTCATTGGATAACATGAAGATTTTAAATGGAAAGAAAAGGTTCAATCAGCCAAATACTGGATAATTTGGTCGTGGAAGTGGTGGTGCAAATAGACAATTTGGTCAAGGAACTCCATACTTTAATGTTGTTAACAATGTTTCTAGCAATGCAGGTATTGGAAGTAATGCAGGTGCTCAATGCTCTTCTAGCTGTGACTTGCATGATGCTTTTGCTGGAAAGGGACCATTCTTCACAGAGGAACAGTACAAGCAGATTTTAGCATTGTTGAATAAGGAACTAGCTGACAATCAAAACAGCATGAATAATCAAAGCAATATGGCAGGTATTACAGCTTGTTTCATGTCCAAAGATATTACTAGTGAGTGGATTGTGGACTCATGTGCCACACATCACATAGGTGCATCTATGGATTTATTAACAAATGATAACACTAGGAAAGAATCTAAAGACACAGTACATTTGCCTACTGGAGATAAGATCCCTATTTCTCATACAGGTCATGCATCTTTATTTGGTATTGAGGTTATAAAAGGTGTCCTATATGTACCAGATTTCAAATTTAACCTCCTGTCGGTATCCAAACTCACAAGAGAACTAAGGTGTTCAGTGAATTTTTTTCCCTGACTTTGTCATCTTCCATGATATTTACAGTGGCAGGGTGAAGGGGATTGGTAAGGAGACATGTGGTTTTGTACATTGTCAAAGGTAGCAGTAATAACAGCAATAGAGATTGTAATGTAGCGGCAACAATCACAGTGAATGAGAACTGCAGATTATGGCATCAAAGGCCTGGCCACCCTTTAGCTTCTGCTATGAAAAGTATGGATTGGTTAGGAAGCACTATAAATAATGATCTTCTGAATAAGTGTCATGTATGTCCCTTAGTTAAACAAACTAGATTGTTGTTTCCTACTAGTGCTTCTAGAGAAGTATCTATTTTTGATCTTGTTCACATGGATTTATGGGGCCCTTATAAATACCTACCTATGACAAGAAGTATTATTTCATTACTGTTGTGGATGACTTAGTACGTTTACTTGGATTTATTTACTGCAACTCAAATCTGAAATAATTGTTGCAATTAAAAACTTCATGTTGATGGTAAGAAACCAGTTTGGAGTGATGATAAAACTGTTGAGATCAGATAATGGCACAGAGTTCTTCAATTCACAGTACAATGATCCGTTACAAAGTTTTGGAATATTGCACCAAAGCAGTTGTGTTCACACTCTATAACAAAATGGAGTTGTGGAGAGAAAATACAGACCCATCTTAGATGTAGCAAGGGCACTAAGATTTTAGTCAAAAATTCCAATTAGATATTGGGAATCTGTGTAACTACTGCAGTATACCTGATGAAAAGGTTGCCATCATCATCTATTGAAGGAAAAGTCCTTATGAGATGCTATAAGCAAGGCCTCCATCCTTAACTCACCTAAGAGTGATAGGGTGCTTGTGCTTTGCTAGAAGAGGGTCTAGATTATCATGATACTTTCTCTCCTATGGTGAAGATGGTAACAGTAAGGTCAGTCAAGCCTTGGCTGTTTCTAGAGGTTGGAATTTATACCAGATGGATGTCTACAATGCCTTTTTGCAAGGTGATCTTAATGAAGAGGTTTACATGGATATGCCTGAAGGTTTTAGGAGGCAGGGGGAGCTGAAGGTCTGCAAATTGCTTAAGCCCTTGTATGGACTCAAGCAAGCATCAAGACAATGAAGCATTAAGTTGTCTGATGCACTAACAACAGCAGGTTTCATACAAAGTAATCATGACTACTCTTTATTCACATTAAAGAAACCAGAAGGCATGGTGATCATCCTGGTATATGTGGATGATTTGCTCATCACAGGCAGCAATGATCAGCTGATTACTGAGGCAAATGAGATACTCCATCAGCAGTTCAAGCTAAAGGACTTAGGTGAGCTCAAGTACTTCTTGGGCATTGAAATCTTAAGGTCAGTAACTGGGTAGTTTTGAATCAAAGGAAATATGTCCTAGAACTCATTTATGAAATGGGACTCAGTGGTGCCAAGCCAGCAATCACCCATTTGGAGAACAATATCAAGTTAACTTCCATTGCATATGATCAGGCATCAGGTTCTACATGCGACTCACCTTTAGAAGATGTCAGTGCATATCAGAGATTGATTGGTCGTTTAATATATGTGACTACAACAAGACCTGATATTAGCTATGTTATTCACACCTTGAGCCAGTTCATGCAGTACCCTAAGAAGTCCCACTGGGAGGCTACTCTTAGGGTGGTCAAATATCTAAAAAATGCTCCATGCCAAGATATTTGGTTGAGGTCTGGTCATGCATCAAAGTTACAATGTTGGTGTGATTCTAACTGGGCAGCTTTCCCCAATACTAGGATATCAGTAACGGGCTATGTGGTAAAATTTGGTGAATCTCTCATTTCATGGAAGTCAAAGAAGCAACAAACAGTATCCAGAAGTTTAGCATCGTATCATGGCTTCAGCTGTAGCCGAAGTCACATGGTTTCTTGGCCTATTTCAAGAGCTGGGAATTCCCAACAAGCTTCCTGTTCTAGTGTAATGTGACAGCAAATCTGCTATACAATTGGTCGTTAATCCTATTTTTCACGAACGAACAAAGCATATTGAGATCGATTGTCATTTCATTCGTGATAAGATCAAGGCGAGTGTGGTCCAGACTGTCTATGTCCATTCCAAGGACCAACAAGTTGATTTACTCACCACGAGCCTCTCTGAAGCTTCGCATGTTCATCTTCTCAGCAAGCTTGGTGTGTTGAATATATTGCACCCTTCAGCTTGAGGGGAGTCTTGTGAGCTCAAGTTAATTAGTGGTAGTTATAGTAGTTAGTGTGCCAGCTAGTCAGTTAGTCGGTTAATACATACACTTAATGCCAGCTCACGTTCAACTCATAAGTTAATGTTAGTTAGGCTCATTACTTATATAAACACCATGTATCTTCGGAGAATGAATACAGAGAATCATTTTTGCAATGCCTGCTTCTTCTTCATCTATGTACTCTAGAAGCTTCTGCCATTAGAGCAGTAAAGAGCTACGGCAAATATGCTCAGTGTGAGAGCAGATTTTAGCATATACACTCAAAAGTAAAAACTTTAGGAATTAATTTCCATTACAAATTTGGGTACAAAATTGAAACTATTATTATACATTCTCGCAAAAGTTATTCTAAAGCTCAATGTAAATATCAAATCAATGTAGTATCATCGCAAGTAAAGATAAACCCTAACTTGTGAGAACCTAGGCTTTCATGTAAATATATATAAATAGAGATGAATTACACAGAGAGAGTTTGATGAGAGAAAAATTGCTCATTACGACGGCGCTAGTCGATTTCGCACTTCTGCTAGTAGTTCCGCTTTGTCACTGGGCAGAGGAAATTGCCGTGTGCGGCGGAATGGAGTCGTCGACGAGTGGTCCGGCGGTGAACGGGTACGTTTGGACCTGAGACTTCTCACACTGTTTCTGTAGGGATTAGGATTTTACGTTTTGTTTAAATTAGCTTAAAATGGTTAAACCTCTTGTTTTAATCCTCTTGTAAAATACGACTACTCTTTGCTTTAGGTATGAATATGATGAATAATTATCATGGATTAGTGTTATAGTGGAGCATAATCATGAATTGTCACTTGATTAGAGTCTTAGCAAGTTCAACATATCCGTGACGTGAAGGTATTTGGTTTGTATATGTGAAATACTACTTCCAAGAGGACATTAGAAATGAAAAGTAGTGTACATATGGAGTTTGGACAACTTGTAAAAATAGCAAACTAGAGGATCCAAGCTTTTGATGTCATTTACATTGATAGATTTTCTGTTGTTGACATTTTTACTTTTTAACTGTATAGAATGTAAGGATAGGGAAAGCAATTACACAAACTGACATCTTCTGTGTAAATTGCTATATGATGAGAGTATACTTGGCTAAAAATTGGCTCAAGCATATACGTGGCCTAAAACCAAAAGTTTAATACAAGGCCCGGTGAACACTTGAACTAATAAAATCCTGGAAAAAGAAGGTAAGTAACGAAATCTTGGATTGGAGAAAGAAGGTGAATAAGAATATCAAAGAGAAAGACATAAAAAAATGTAAAGGTTTAAGAAATATGAAGGGATTAGGGAAAAGAAAATTTAACTTACAAATAAAGGAAGAAAAATAATTTTTTATATGTTATCTAATAAAAGAATAAAAAGTTAAATTGTCAAATCACTTAAATTGAAACGTTGAGAAAAATATTCTTCTATCCATTTTTTAGTAAGTCAAATGGTTATTTTATTTATATATCTAACAAGTATTATTTTCTTTATATGAAAAATTCTTCTTTTTATATTAAACACACTAAATATTATTATTTTTTAAATACTCATAAACTTATTATTTCTAAAACAAATAGGGTCCCTAAATTTAGGAGAGCAAGGCACAAGCCTTACTTGTGACAACAGTAGAGCCGGCCATGATTCGTGTAAGGAAAAATTCTTTAGAATCATGTTGCGGGAACTTCAAATAATTGGCCCGAAATTCATGTTGTTTTCTTGCATTTGGCAAATTTACCGAAAAGCTAAATACCTTGATAGCCCTTAAACTTGGCACATTTTATAAGATAATCATTCAAACTTAGATAGTGATCAGATACACACTTGAACTTGGCAGAAGTATATCTCGTGAACGTTTCAAATTGAAGTGTTTGTTTGCTCACTGACTAAATTTAAGTGGTTATCTTACAAAATGTATCGAGTTTACAGGGCTATCTAGGTATTTAGCCGTACCAAAATTATACAAACCTTTTAACTAATACATTTTTGTCGATTAATTTTACTAAAATTTTCAGCCTCTTACACATATGTTTTGAAGAAAAAAAAGTATCTTGCATAGAGCGAGATGCTTGAGAAATATGACTTGCAAATTATTTAGTGGGCGTTTGGACGTAAGAATTGTAAAATTCTAAAATAGGGGGAAAACAAATTTCAAATAAAAATGGTATTTGAAATTAAGAGTTGTGTTTGGACATGAATATAATTTTGGGTTGTTTTTTAAGTTTTGTGAGTGATTTGAGTGAAAATTTTGAAAAACAGCTTTTTGGATGCATTTTTAAGTGAAAATTGAAAAATTTATGAACAAACGCTGATTTCGAAAAAAGAAACGAATATGGGTTATTAATGGGTTTGTGCAAGTATATTTTGCACTTAAATATATTATTTGTTAATTAATTTTTGTGTAAGACTTAGTAAACTTTTAAAGCTTAACTTGTGATGATATTAAGGGCAGTTCATCCGATATGTTTTTAGTTCACAAACGTCACAACAGTTGCTTTTATTAGGACGATTGAATTGCTAATTGTAGTGTTCATTGCAAGGGTAGAGAGAGAAAGAGAGATCACGTTTTAAATAAAAAACATGATTAGCTTTACCAAACGGTCCAAAACACTGTGAATTAAAGTCCTAATCACGATGAAAGTAGTGAATTAAAGTTTCTCTCCGACAATAATAAAAAAGCTGCCTCCCCAGGCAACAACAAACCACGCGTCAGTTTCTAATAGGCCCACCTACCTGGCGCGCGTTAGTCACAACCAACACCCAGCTCTGCTTATCTGGCGCGCACCGTACTTGATGCGCATTACACCCCCGCGCCTCTACGGCCGCCACTGGACTCCTTTTTCGGCCGACACTCAAAATCTCTAATTCCACCGGAAAATATTATCAATCGGAACTTCTTAGCTGCCTTTTCACCTGAATTTTAAATCATTTTTTACTGAATTCTCTTGAATCTGCTATGTGGAATTGCTTGCTTTTCTGCTGATATAGTGCAGTTTTTCAGCATAGATTTCATTCAATATTGTTACCAAATCAGTCAGATTTGATTGTTCGCAAACACTGATTCAGAAAATTGGTTCTGTTCGTGATTCTAGGTTTTCGGTTTAAGCAATTGTGCTTCGCGAAGCTTGTGTTCAAACTGAATCTTCTGCACTGGTATGATCTTCTATATTTTTTGTTTATGATAAGCCCTGGTTGATTCTTCTTGCATTTCCGCTGCTATTTGTCGATTCAGTGTGAGAGAATCATGGAAATTACGTATCTGTTGATGTAATAGGAGTATTTTCTCTGTGCTCTTTGTTGATTCTCGCGACTTAATCAATGGCTTCCATCCGAAGAACTCTATCACCGAATCACGAACGGCATTATCAGAATGGAAACCAAACTTCAGTTCAATCGCCATCTCAGAAGCTCATTTTAAACGGCAAAAGCTCTTCGATACTATATTCTCGGAAAAATTATATATCCAGGAGGAAGTTGTTCTATAGGTGTTTGATATTTTTTGTGCTAGGGTTTATATTAGGTATGGCACCATTTGGTGATTTTGATGATGCAAGGAACCGTGATTTTTCATTTGAGATCAAGCCGTCTGTAGTGAATGTTAAGGAGGAGATGAAAGATGAGGTAATCCCTAGACCTGATAATGTTGTGGTAAACTCAGTTAAATTACCTGGTAGTTTGGTGGACGAAGTGAAAGGGAAGTTTGATTATGTACCGAGGAAACTGTTGATTGTGGTGACTCCGACTTATAATAGGGCACTTCAAGCTTACTATCTCAATAGATTGAGCGAGGTGTTGAAGACCGTGAAGTCACCTCTGTTGTGGATTGTGGTTGAAATGAATGCGGCATCTGCTGAGACTGCAGATATTTTGAGGAAGACTGGAGTTATGTACCGGCATCTAGTGTGTTCCAAGAATATGACGGATATAAAAGACCGCGGGGTGCATCAGAGGAATGTTGCTTTGGAGCATATTGAACATCATAGGCTCGATGGAATTGTTTACTTTGCAGATGATGATAATATCTACTCCCTTGAGTTGTTTGAGAGCATTAGATCGATCAAGTAAGTTGAGATTGATCATACTTGTTTACACGACTTGTCTTTGTTTTGCCCTGCTGCGAACATGCCATGTTACTGTAGTTCAAGATGATGTCATGTGCTTTATGTAGATATTTAAGTTTGTCAATGTAGTGCATAGTCCGGAGCTATTTCCGATTTAATTACGACTTCGCTAACAAAAACAAATTCCTGATATCCTTCTGGGTTTAGATTGTGATTTTTGGATCTCAATTGGCTTAATTATCATTTCAATTCTTCTTCAAAATGTCAGTCAGATTAAAAGCTGAGAAAATAACTGTCTTGTTAGTGTATGATGAAATCCCTTTCTTCTGGTAAAATATAGTTTGTGTGAATTTGATAAGTGGACAGAACAGTGGTGTCAAAGGCTCATTTAATGCGCTTAAGCCCTGAAGCTCAGTAAAGTTCAAGGAGGGCGCTTCGCCTCGCTTAAGTTGCACTTCAGTGTAAGGCAAGGCATTAAGGCTTGCGTCTCATTGCCCACGAGTTCTCTGATGAATCAAGCGGCACTAAACAACAATTATAATTGAAAATAAGTGTATCGGTTGCTAAGGAAAGCACTATGAATGAATTTGTCACTTTGTTCTTGAATTACAAATATATTTTTATTTTTTTCCTTCATTGCGCCTTTGTTTTTACTGAAGCCCACACTTTAAGTGCGCTTAAAGCCTCAATAGACCTGAGCGCTTTTTAGAGCTTTTCGCCTTTGACAACATTGGGACAGAAAAAGATATGTGCTTTGGATGATTAACTTTTAGAAGGGCTTCAACTCTGGCATGCCCACCAACCGCAGCATCTCCGTTATTAATGGAATTATGCTCTTGTTTTTTTGATAAGTTGCTCTTGTTCTTTCTTAATTGATGCCAAAGAAAAAGCTTGGCTTGACAGAGATGTACTTCAAGTAGGGGTGGGCGTCGCCGCGTCGGTCGGTTCGGTCGGTTATTATGAAAGTACGGTTCGCTTTATCGGTTTTCGGTTTTGTAATATTAATAACCAAATCAAACCAAAGTATTTACGGTTCGGTGCGGTTTTTTCAAAGTTCGGTTCGGTTATTTTCGGTTATTAACGGTTCAAGATTTTTATATCTTGGATTTACTTTTAGTGGTCATAAACTTCCAGTGGTTTTTGCATAATATAAAAACTGGGCAATGGGCAGTGAGCAGTGGGCATAACGTTGTAGCATCCAAACATGAACAAAATAACAATTGTTAAAATTAAACCTTAAACCCTACGGAAAGCATTAAAACACGAAACAGTGAGAGCGTGGAGAACTTCTGTATCAGTTCTGGGTTTCTTCTCAATTCTCCCATTTCCTCTTACTCCGAAATCTGCAATTTTGCTCCTATCTTATCAATTAACTCATTAAAATTATTGGGAAATGTTCAGAGCTGCTGCAACTGTTGCTTCATCCATCAGGTATTAACCTATGAAATCAAAGAATTAAAGGCGGAGAAACTTAAATAGGTGGGTACCAGGTTGGCTTACAGCAGAAGCATTGATATAAAGTAAAAGAAAAAGATTAGTAGAAACTGAAGAGAAAACTAAACAAAACAACATGTTTCTATTGCTGGACTCATTCCATTAACACTCCAGAAAAGAAACAGAAAATTGCTCAGAGATTAATGAAACCCGTCAAGTCCATGTTCCTATTTAACAAAATAACGTAGCATAGAAAGGGATCAATAGAAGAAAGTTACATGCTGACTTTAATTTAGCGGAATAATCAACACAAGAAATTTCCACCAAAATCGAATGAGCTGAGGAACGGAGGAAGAAAACTGAAAAGGAACTCAGAACTCAGAAGAAGTCGCACTAACCTGAGGAAGAAGGATGAGCGACGAGCTGAGGAAGAAGGCGTCACAGTCGAGCTGAGGAAGAAGGCAGCAGTCGCACAGAAGTGAGAGGAACCCTAAATCTAATTTTTGATTTAGGTTTGGGAACGTATGTAAGAGTAAGTCTTAGGTTTGGGTAAATTGGGTGGGCTTCAAATGGGTATTGGACTATTGGGCTTCAGCCTTCAGATGGGTAATAAGTTTTGGACTCTCAAAAGAACCCATATGTTCAAACCTATTTTTCTCAACTAATACCCAAAATTTCGATTTTTCGGTTTAACCGAAACACCAAAACCGTAAACCGCACCGAAAAATCGAAATTTAATAATTTAAAAACCGTGCACCGACCGAATAACCGATTAAACCGAAACCGAAAAACCGAAATTCACGGTTCGACCGGTTTTTTCGGTTCGACCGGTATTATGTCCACCCCTAACTTCAAGTCTTCAACCACTTAGTTTGACAGATGTGCTTCAACCTTTTTTAGTAGAGAATGTTAAGAGCTCTGATTTATCATTGCAAAAACACCCTTGCAACTTAAGATTGCTTGCTCGATCCTTAACATAGATTAACTGATGTCGCTTGTAATCCACTTTCTTCAGAGAAAATACTTGTGATGCCTTCATCCACTTTCTCTTCTTTTCAGGGCGTCAAACATCTATTCTTCCCATCTTTATTCTGAGAGTCAAATTACATTCTTTACTAATGATTTCCCACCTTTTTCTTGTTATTTTGAAATGTTACGTTCATACATTTTATTACCATAATTAGTATAGATTGCTTGCTATCGTAGTCAACACTCAGAGCTCTTATTAGAAATATACTGTATTTATTACTATAAGAGTTCTCATTTATAGGTGAATTTAACTTATTTTTCTCTCTACCAAACAAAAACAAAAAAGCTTATTTGTCTTTCTGCTTAGTCAAGCTGTCTGATATAAGGAAAAGTAATTTGAACATAGTTTCTAGAACACTTTTTCATAAAATGGATGTGGGTGAGAACCATGAGGTCTCAGGTTCAAATCCCATCGGAGGCAAAAAAAATACTAGTTCTTCTCATCTATCCAACCCTTGGTGGATAGAGTTACCTGGTACCTGTCGCTGGTGAGAGGTGGCAGGTATCCCGTGGAATTAGTCGAGGTCGCGCAAGCTGGCCCGGACACCACAGTTACAAAAAAAAATCCATAAAATGGACGTAACTGGTTTTGGAGTTAACTTGTCTCCGCTTACAACCTTCCCTTCACCCAGCTATAAATTTTATTAAAGTTAGGTATAGTCCCGCCTTGCCTCGCCCGAACCTTACTAATTGTCGCCTTTTGCTAGGTCTTTCTGCTCCTTTGCCATCTCTGTGGTTTATGCTCGTAAACATCCTTGAAAGGAGTTTTTAAATTGCCTAGCTAAATGAGTTACTCTGAGCAAAAACTCAGCCTTGAGCAAAATTAAACCCCATTCTTTGTGTACCTACCATGCAATAAAGTAGGTTACGAATACTTCGAGTAACAGCTTCCTCTTGGACATCAGGAACTGTGTTAGAAATACATCAGTTCAGTTTCCAACTTTTCCTGCAAAGTACTCCAAGGTTGAATCGTAAATGGTAAACAGGTCTCTTGTTGAATATATCTCACTGGCGGCAGTAGTTCTTCCCGACAAGCTCACGAAATTCTTCCAGGAATAATCAAATTTCTGGAGGGATAAGATGGTTGGTTTTTTGCCACCATTTGACAACTCTAACGAGTAGCAAATTGAGGTTTCCAGTTTTTATTGCTTCTTCCTCAAATCCTTGTTCAATGAAAATGCAACTAGTCTTCTTACTCTTGGGAATATTTGCGGACTCCTCTTTCATAGGAGGCAAAGCTAATGATGATTACCGGTTCCCCCGAAATGCCGCCTCCAATCCTTGGCTTTTTCTAACTTAAGTGATGTCATTATCTGAAAAGAAACTAAGCTTTCTGCTTGCTCTGGCAGCAATCCATGATCTTTTCTTCTGATAAGACTTCTTAACAACTTATGAATTAAAGAAAATAAATAAAATCTGATTGAGTAGTGACATGTTATTTGCCCCTGTTCTTTCATTAATTGTGCTGAAATTTGTTTGATAAACATTGGAGAATTTCCTCAGCAATGGCCTACAGATTCTTTTTGTCCATGCTTTAGTCTTATTCATTTGATTCCTTCCTTGTGAGGACCAGTGAGTGCTGCTGGAAAGGTACTATAAACTGATGATCAGAATGCCAATGCATGTAAGATATCTGTAATTGTATTTTGACTCTACAGTTTTAGCATATACTTGAATAGAAACATCTACCAGGCTTGCTGCAAAGGTTGAGCTTTCATGATGATATATGCCTCAGTTTCATATGAATTTCTGAAATATGTAACCTGACTTAAGATTCTCCCCGAGTGTTGAAGTAACTGATCCAATTGTTTATTCCCAGATCCTAGCTACTTTCCTTAAAGAAAGTAGACTCTTCTATGCTTTCTGAATATGTTGTGGAAAGATGCTACAGGGCTTTTTCTATATGCTAAAGTAAGCACAACTATTCAAGAAATAAATTTATATCCACTTGTGGACACATTTCTGGTGAAGTACAAATGAAGTTCGCTCTTATCTAAGTATGGTGAAAATAAAATGGTTGAACTAGGACATGAGCCACTATTTGTTATTGTTGGTATGAGAGGTAATATGTATGTAGCTTACTGTGATTATGACCGTTTTGGATGCTATAAGTTGAAGGAGAAGACAATCTTTTTTGCAGATTTGACTTCATTGTTGGAATGTTCTCTTTTTCGTCTTTTTTTTTTTTCTAATTTGCTTCTGTTTCATTGTGATCTCCTCTTATAGTCGTTTTGGCACTTGGCCTGTTGCTATGCTGGCGCAAAGTAAAAGCAAAGCAATACTGGAGGGCCCTGTGTGTAATGGAAGTCAAGTTATTGGGTGGCACACTAATGAGAAGAGTAGGCAACTTAGAAGATTCCACGTCGATATGTCTGGCTTTGCCTTCAATAGCACTATATTATGGGATCCAAAGAAATGGCATCGACCAACTTCAGATCCCATTCGACAGTTGGACAATGTGAAGGAGGGTTTCCAAGTATGTGTCATATTCCTTCTTTTTTTAAATCCTTGATTTCATACTTTGGGGTAGAGGCTTGTGTGATCAGGTTGAAGGTGGAAATTTACTCACAGTTATTGCTTGCAGGAAACCACTTTCATAGAGCAAATTGTTGAAGACGAAAGCCAAATGGAAGGTATCCCCCCTGGTTGCTCAAGGGTGTTGAATTGGCACCTTCATCTGGAAGCTCATGGACTTGTCTATCCGAGAGGCTGGCTCCTTCAAAAGAACCTTGATGCAGTTTTCTCTACCACATGAGAAACACAAGCAAGGTGCAAAGATCCTAAATGGTGTCCATGAAGAAGGTCAGTGCCTCTTATTATCTCTTATAAACCAACAACTTTCCTTCTCTTGCAAAGAAAAGGTCAAACGCGAATTGAGAGAACTAAGGGTGGCGGTGGGTTGAGAAATTAGCTTCTTTTAATTAATATCACCAAGTTTTATTCCCAGGATTGATTCATTTCCTCCACTCTGTTTTTGGAACGGATTTGTTCATCTTTAATTAGTTGTGTATTTCCTAGTTCACCGAACAGTATCCTCTGTAGCATTTCATATGATGGTGGTTAGGGCACCTTTAGAAGCATTTTTGTTACTAATATTCACAGAGCCTTTTGACATTATTGTTATTTCTGTGAGTGTGTCCATATCTAGTTTGACTAAGCAAAGACAAAAGAAAGCACTCAGCTGCAATAGTTTTTGACAGGTCAGTGCTACTTCTAAGTTCTAATAGGAAGCTATAATTTTCAAGCAGATCAGGGAATTACTTGATTGCCGAAGTTGAAGCAGCAATGCATGCCTTCAATGACAGGATAGCTATAGAGAAAAGAGTTGTTGATTTTCCTTTTTGACTTTCTCGGAGATATTCTTTGACCACATCGAAACTCGTTTTATTATGGAGTTTTGCTGCCTTTTCCGAGGTGAGGTGTGTGGTTCCTTCAATTTCCATTGCAAAATTGGATGCTACTGCCATCTGAAAAGCGGAATGCGTGCATGCCGTAGAATGTTGTGAGTTCATACTTGGAAGCAGGAAGCAGATGCCACTTTGTCCAAATTGTAATCTATTACGATTCTGTCTCTCATGGAACATTTATCATACAGAGTTTGCAAGCAAAATCGATCAAAACTGATAAACTGTAACTGCAACTTATTTTTCTTTTTGATGTGCAAAAGTTCTTTGTTTCACGCAAATTTGTTCAAAATTGAAATTCAAACCTTTGTGAAATAACCCTCTGAGAATAACTTAAGTAATTTACCCATGGGTGGACACTGCTTGGTGCGGCAAAGTATGGAAGGTGACACAGAATTTCTAGGTGAACTTGTAATATAGAGGAGACCTAGTCAATGCTTATTAGGGAATGTTCAATGGAATAGCAGGAATTCAATTGAAATTGACTTTCTTGGTATTCCACTGAACACAAGCTGTTGTGACATTCTCTTCCTATTTTATAAATTCCCTAGCCTATCATTCACTACATTTGAAAGAATTACGTCTCATTTTTAAGACTGTACAAAAAGCCATGTTTAATCGCTTGGTACCTCATCGGCACTCTACATTTTGCCGTATCTGACTGCCACCCCAATAATCTCGAAAATGCTTAATTACAAATAAGATATTCTGCCTCACACGCCAAGGAATTTTAGAGGAAGTTTTACCTCATAATTAAAGATCTTACAAAGAGAGGACGGAGTAAAAACTCAAATGAATTAGTCTTACACAAGCCTAAGGCCGATAGAGGAAAGTTGTCAATCTAACTTATATTACAACCTCCAGGAGCTCAACAGTTTACAGTTCCAATCTCTCACAGGCGAAAATCGGTTCATACCGTGTTAAGGCTCAAATAACCAAACCATAGGTTGATCGAATGGACGGCCAAAGAACCTCCAAATTTGCTTCCCATTCGCCAATCAACTTTGTTTTTTCTTCTTAATTTTCCTTTAGGTAACTCAGAAGAAAGTGTCAATTTTTCCTTTTAAATTTTTTCTTTTAGCAGAGCCCCTTTGCTTGGGGAGGGGGGGGGATATCGGGGAAGTGGGTTGGGGCTCTAATAAATGAAGGAATACAATTACACACTTCCTGCTCACCTCCCTCTCACACAAAAGATTAAAAAGAACCTGACCTACCAGCTATGCTAATACCATAAAACACAAATTGATGCCCGGCAAATAATGACTGCAGGCGGAGAGCAACATAATAGAGGAAACCGCAAGGGAAATTGACTACATTTATGATACAACCACCGAAGAGAGATTTCTCCCCCAAAGATTTTGGGAACTTCATCTCCATGTGCCATCTTGTCATCAGCAGATTGTGCAACTACTGAGGAGCAGAGATACGAGCCGTAATTTACACAACCCTGGCGAACTGTGGCACTATGTTGCAATAAGGGCTGCTGCTGCACTAGTCGCGCTGCCTCATCCATGCACTACTTTGCTGCTTCTTTCCTCAGCTGGCAGAAGTTGCACTATCACGTTAGTGTAGTTCCATGGACAGAAGAGCCTGTCTCTGAGGCATGCATAGAAGATGAGAGATGTGGTTGCCGCAAATTTGATTCATTTAAAAGACCAAGTTGTACCAAGGTTGATCTGCACCAATACCAAACCAGATGATATTTTAACAGTAACAATCGCTAGTGTCTTCTCCTATCTTAAAGAATAACTGATATGAACACCTCCAACTTGCTAACAAGGAAAACAGATCAATATAGAGATTTTTTCACCTTAGGCAGTTTCTGGTCAAAAATAATACTATGCATTATATCTTGGAGAAAAATAGATTTGCAATAATGCGCCGACTCCTACTACCATCGTCATCCTCATTCACTTCCGGCTCTTCCGCTGCCCCACCACATTTACACCCTCTGCTATCTTTTAGGGATAGGGTAGTCACAGCACGAAAGTGAAATGGAGGGAATATTGCTGCTGGAACAAGCAGTTTTCCAGCTTTCTCAAAAATCTCACAAGATAATGCATGATTTTGTGAATACATTTTTGGACTAGTAAAAAAGATGTCATCTATGGTAAAGGATAGTGTAACACAGCATTAAGGTCAAACTAGTTTTCTGCGGAATTTAAAGATGATTTTCATAGTGCTGTATATTTCAACAATTGTTTGGTGATTTGCCTAAATTGTTCTTCAACAGACTTCCAAGTGTGTATGTGCCTGATCTAGCCAGAACTTTTGACTCCAGTAACAAAAAAGACTAGTTGATTTATAAATATCATGAGAAAAATTTTGAGCATAATAAATTAGTGTGTGTAACATAGATCAGGGACAATTTATGCAATTATCTCGCTCTTCTCTTAAGTTCACATAAAGTCGCAACCGAACTACTACTATTTAATAACTAAAACACACAAAAATGTCTCAAAAATACATGACGTGGGTAAATTCCATGAAGAACTTTAGTCAAACCAATTGAGACAGTTGATATAATGCAGAAAAAAGATGTTGACAAGGTGGAATATAAACAAAATGGTTGATCAGATACAGAATATACCTAGGAAGTGAATTTTTAACGTTTGGCTGATTTGCGAAGGCAGCCAATGGACTTCGGAGATTAGCATATCTGTTTAGGGCACTATCAAGCTGTGGTGGTGGCAACTGCAAGCAAGATCCACAGGCATTTTAACACAAAAGACAGTAATAAAGTTAATGTGCTTCCACGCACAATAAACAACTACGCCTCAATCCCAAACAACTTGGGGTCGGCTATATAAATCACCACTAACCAGTTTCTCCATTTAAGCTCAAATCATGTCATCATTTTATCAAATAAATAAAAGTGGAAGTCATATATATATATATATATATCAAAAGTTCTCCATATTTTTGCTGGCATATAAATCTATGATAAGGTCAAAATACTCTTAGAAAAGTAATAGGTTCAAAATCAGCGCACCAACAAGACTAAAACCTATTTCCAATTATTACTAGTAGGTATCACTTGTATGGATATTGTGCTTTCATGCACAATATATAATAAAATATAAATTACCAAATAATACCTGTAGTAGTACAGGAAAGGAATGTGGTTGTGTTTGCGAGACACATTTTAAGAAACCCACCCAAAGCTTTGGCATCCTCCATACCTGCATCCAACATGTGATAGGGTGACCATTTGTTCGTAGCGCAATAATGACAATTCGTGATTAGTGGGAAACCTAAACGTATTTTGAATTAAAATACCTGTCTAATCACGAGTTTGGAGAGCATCTCCATCACAAAATCAACCTAGACATCACATCAGAAAAAAATAATGTCACACGCATTGACTGCATTCCTTCCACATCAGACAAAATATATGTTCAGTAAAAAGCTACATTAAAGAAATATCCATGCTAAGCACAAAAATCATACTGTTGACTTTAAAGTTCTAATTCTAACTCAGCTGCATTAACATCTAGACGAAATGCCTTTGCAGTACTATGCGAACATGTAAGACCTAGTTCTTAAATATCCAGGAATCCAACCCCCCACCCCCCAAGAAAAGAAGGAAAGAGAAAAGACGGATTACATATCTTGGATTATACGGTCTTCTGTATTAAATCAAAACCCAAGACCAATAAATCACATGCATAAGGTTTTGAAATGTGTGACCATCTCATCTAAAAGCTTGAGTTGTTAGAGAGCACACTTTAATTTACATTGTGTCTTTAACACACCCCTTCACGTGCAGGTCTGATTACATGATTGCCTTTTTGTGAGTGAATATGGTAGGCTGAAGGAATGCAAACTAAGAGACACGGACGAACAACTTTATCCAAAAACAAATTAAGATGCCAAAACGTGTTAACTTATGTGTATGTATATGGATAAGCATATTGAACTGGAGAAAAGAGAGAAGTAGCGAATTTAGGACATGCACTTACAAAGGAAACAAAACATTATTCCAAAAGGCAAAAATGAATACAAAACGCACCAAAGAGAAGTTACTTATACTATTTTAAATTTCTTTCAAGGCAACATAATCTTTGCTCTAAAAGAGTAGTATCAGCAGCACAATGTTTATTAACATAATCTTCACTGCTTGTCATCTGAAATAGTGAATGTGCAAGGAAAGCCGATCAAGTGCCATAAATGTTGATATTTCTGCTGCCAGATGAGAAGCTCCTCTCATCCTTTCTGCTTACTATTCTTCTAGGCAGCATTCTCATGATTACTGGTGTTTCTTTCCTATACTGTGCCTTTGGGAATATGCCAAAGAAGTGTATTCATCATAAAGCGTGTATATAAAAGGCTAGAAGCATGAGATGTTAAAGTCATGCCCATAAACTCGTTCTGCCATATTCTACTTCTCAAAAGTAGTAACCATACTTGTGACAATGGGAGTTCAAATTTTAAGCTATAAAATTCGTCTGGTACAAATAAGACATTCAACAGTATCACGCTCCCCTTAACAATTGACAATCTTACTCTCAAGTAATGGACACCATAAATACTCACATAAATTCCGTACTTCTTTTGGCAGAATTTATGAATGTTCCAAGTTGAGGGCCTCATAACATTAGTGCAGATTGTGCAAATGATAACCAAGAAAAAAAAAAACTTTTAAGGAATTCATATTCCAGATAACCAAAAACAATGTCCTATAGCGAATCAATTGCGTAAAAAGGCCGGAACATGATTACGTGCATCCAACTGATTAATATACAATACAACATCAGGAGTTTACCAGAGTAGGAAAGGCGTCGATGGCCTGAATCACTGTCCTCATGAAGAGCAGTGGGAGAGGAGTCTGATCAACCTGATTAAATGAATGCCGCAGAGATTAAAAAATTATCCATAAAATCCCAATCTATGTATAATTGTATTTGCAATATTTTTCATACCATCTGTCTCAAGGCTTTTGCCAGGACCTGTTGCGTGAAAACAGTACGCTGCTCAAAACAAGCTGAGCAAGCATCTGTTATCTGAAAGATAATAACATCAAAATATCACAAAATTGGCACGTAGTTCTGCTTAAGGCATTTTCACTATATCTTGAATCTGTTGTAGGAAACAGGGAGAAGCAACAGAATTCAACACGAAACAAGGGAATTACACAATTTAGGAAATACAAGGCAAAACATCTGAGGCAAGATATCAATGGATTTCCTAGTACTACAAGTTGCAATAAGTTTAAGTGCATCAACCATCAAGCAAAAGACACACTTTTAAAAGTGGAAATTGCATACCTTTTTAAGTGGAAGGCCATCTCTCTCGGGATTTATGTCATGTATTGCAACCAGCACTTCTGCTGGGGTCAGTGCTGGACCTGTATGGGCAGAACCCTACCATGAACCAAGTAAAGGAACTTTTATCATTTTTCCATCTCCAGAACAAATGATCAATGCACTTCAGATTAAAATAGGTAACATATAATTCTGAACTAGAAGTAACATCGGATTATGAACTTTTGTCATCTGACTATTAAACAATAAAGGTACATGTGGACTTTGAAAAAGTAACCACGAAATCACTTACCTAAGAAAAATAAACAAAGACTAAAACGTGACATAATTTGAATGAGCATGATATTCAGAAGAAGAAAGAGAGACAGCAACGAAGATGAGAAGATTATCATGTTTAGATTGAATGAGCATAACAGTCGTTCTCAGAGAAATCAGAAGGTAACTAAAAACTACAGCAAAGCAAAAGGTAAAATTCAATTAGACCTGTAATATCCGAGCCAGGGCTATCTGAAACTTATCCAGTGGGAGAGCAACAAGCCTTGGGAAAATAGGTAGAACCTAATATGAAAAGTGAAAACAAAAGGATTCATCAAAAACAATTCTTTCTGAATTAAGTGCAGTAGTCAACAGGAAAGGATGAGAAGAACTTCAATATCAGGACAGGAGGAAACCAAAGGGTAAATTGAAAATATTTTTAAGAAAGCAAAGAATATTGCTTTGCTCACAAAACTAAGAATATTTATTTAAGAAAGGATAATTCATAACCTAGACATGAACAAAGCCCTAAAGCTTTCCAAGTTAACCAGACAACGGTCTTTGTCAGGAAAACCCTAAACATAGACAGGAGTACTCCCTCTGAGCCAGCAAAATTAAAATGGATATAGTCTGATATATTATCATAAGTTAAAGGATAACAAACAGAGAACCAAAGGAAGCGAGATGCCATGCACCCCACAAATACAGGGATAGTGAGATGGAGATATATCACATATCATTATTTAATGACAGAGAAAAAGAGCTGAAAATGTCTGTCGAAATAAAAATTCACAAATATAAGAATACCTCACTCTTAGAAAATGAGGAGAGCACTGGAATAAGAACAGTTGCATCCTGCAGAAGAATTTAGGGTATCACTGTTGGAACTGTGAGTTTCTGATTGAGAGCTACCAAGGAAGAAGAAAAGACAAAAAACAGAAAGAAAGAAGCCAAACCTTCAGTTTAGTTTCATATAACCGCTTGACAACTGCAACTAGATCGGGCGGAGGAGTTGTCCCTTCAGAGAGAATATGAAGCACCTTGCCGCAGACAAAAGAATGCCATCATGATAAAGAAGAGATTTCAAGATGAAAAGCAATATTTAAAAGTAAAGTTTAGGGAACCTACCTGTGTCAAAAGATTTTCACAGCCTTGAGGTGGATCAGATATTATATGAAGCAGTGCAGAACACGAAGAGCCTATAGCCCTAATAAGAACGGGCATATGACGGTGAACAGCCTGCATCAGATCAAGAATTTATAAAAGGAATGTGAATTTCACCAAGAGCATGGAAGAGGGGAAGGGTACAGGATGAAAGGACAAAGAAACATGGGGAAACACAATGATACCACCAGGCACCAGCCACTAAGGCTGTTCAGTAAATACACAAAAACTAGAAAAAAAGAGGGAGCACAGTGGACACTCAAATTATTGCTGGCCTATTTATAGTTCTGACTGGTTTGAATGATTAATTCGCCTCAAACAAACCGCTATCAAGTCAGCTACTAGGATGATAAAAGATGAGCACAATAAGAAATAAACCTGCTTAACTGCCTTAGGAGCATGTGCATAGTTATCAAATACAAGGTGGAGGAGACTGAATTTCTGCAAGAAAAGTTACCGAGTAAAGCATCATCATAAGTGCACCTTCAGCAGATACTCTTACACTTATCAAATTATCCATACCTTGGTGCATAGAGCAAAAAATAATGAGATAAGACGCTGCGCTTGAGCAAATGACAATTCTGAATCAACTTGAGAATCAGATACTGCACTCTTAACAGAATCATTTTCAGACAATCCAGGCTCTGAAATCTGAGAACCACTAACTGAGGCTTCTTGATTTCCTGTCTGATAATCATATTTCTTAGGTTATTATTCAAATGGAAAAAATAATATATTTCTTAGTTAAGAAAACTTTATCAACATAGAGAGGAGAAACAGTGCAGAACGAGCAGATTAAACCCAAAAAAAAAACAGAAGGTAAGTGCTCCTCATCTTATTGAAGCCCAGAAGTAAAGATTTTTTTCTTCAATCCATATATTGGACTTCACCAACTGCATTACTAGGTCTTGCAGCAATAGAAAAGCTAATTTATCATTTCAGAAATTTGAGACACATCCAAGATTTAGAATTTTATCTCTGGATAGAGTCGAGGTGAACAAGTTTCACTCTAAAAGATAATTCTTAACAAAAACCTTTTAAGCACGTCACATTTTTTGTCCTATCAAGGAATTCAATTATCAGCTTAGATGTGTACGTGGATATATTTGGGGTTCTTATACCAAACAAAACAGGTAAGGATTGCCTTCACAGCACCATTTTGAGCAATTGTTAATGTTTAACTACAAAACAACACGAAGTTTAAAGAAAAAAGATTTAGAATATGTATTCCTCCTCATAGAGATACACTGACTATGTATTCCTCCTCTTTTAGGTTCCTAAAAGCAACTGCTACTTCTGGATGAAATAGCTAATCTAAACACTGAATATATAATTCTTTGAAATAGAATCACAGAATTTAGTAGACTTCCAAATTAAACCTCAAAAGTCAGGGATACTCAAATAAACACATACTTTATATTTGAACTATAGAGAAAATATCTTAGTTGTACAAGGATAAAGGTGAAACATGTAAAATCTTTTTAAAATTGCATGTCTTATTTCACTTTTCGACAGTCAAACGTCAGTATCCTCGAACACAACCTAGCCGACAAGCTTCAAATATTCCTACAACGTGGAAAGTCTCCTCTTCTAGTACATTTATTCAGTTTATGAAATATTCAAATTTATTTAGAAATTAGTCGAGCTGAGGTGAAACTAAACAAACAAGAGATTCAAACATGAACATGAGCTCCAACCACAAAAAAATTCCAAAAAGGATCAAGCGGAACCCTCTAAAACTAATGAGTCCAACTTCAAGACCAAATACTAAAGGAAGAAGTGCAGCCAGAAAAAAAAAGGAAAAAGAGGAATCAAGATCAGAAAAAATATTTAGTTAAAAATATACTCGCCTCGACATTAATCAAAGCAAAAATCAGCGAGAATTTAAGGGCGAAACACAAAAATAAGAACACACCTCTCCTGTTCTCTGAACCGAGGTTCCAGACCGGGAATATTCTGTATCTGTAATATGCTGGTCTACAGCTGACAAGAACATATTCTTAGCAAACTGCTCGATGCTATCTGAAATGTCACCAAGCACATAAAGTTTGTTTGCCACCTATCAAAAGTGCCAACATTTTAGAGATTCAAATACAACCATCCATAGATGAGAAACAAAAAGAATGGCCACCAGCAGGTGAAAAACCCACAGCAGGCAACACAAAAGAAGTCACCAACTTGCATACCAGGCGAATAGCTTTTGCTCTGACATCGTCCTGAGGGTGAATTGCACACTGCGTGAAAGAGCATGAACTCTAGTGAGAACATTATAATATCGTTCTGCCAAAGGCAAGCATTACTTTTCTTTTCTACAATGCAAAATTGTAGGACAGTCCATCAAGAATTGTGTATATTTGGTATCATGGAACTCAGCAGATAACAATCCTGAACATGTGATTTTCCACACAAAAAGATGTCACTCTATTACTAAACAAAGAAATAGACATCAAACAACAACAACAACAACAACAACAACCCAGTATAATCCCACTAGTGGGGTCTGGGGAGGGTAGTGTGTACGCAGACCTTACCCCTACCCTGGGGTAGAGAGGTTGTTTCCAAATGACCCTCAGCATCCTTCCCTCCAAGAACTCCCCACCTTGCTCTTGGGGTGACTCGAACTCACAACCTCTTGGTTGGAAGTGGAGGGTGCTTACCATCAGAGCAACCCACCTTT
>AWOL01S0015917.1:17556-35608 GCA_000715115.1 Nicotiana otophora | reverse complement strand
GGTCTGGGGAGGGTAGTGTGTACGCAGACCTTACCCCTACCCTGGGGTAGAGAGGCTGTTTCCAAATGACCCTCGGCATCCTTCCCTCCAAGAACTCCCCACCTTGCTCTTGGGGTGACTCGAACTCACAACCTTTTGATTGGAAGTGGAGGGTGCTTACCATCAGAGCAACCCACCTGCACCATTTAGATACTAAAAGCGAGATTAGAGTTGCGACTTTCTGATTGCAACTCCACCCTGCACCATTTAGGTAAAGCGTCAAATCTCGCAAGGGCCTTAGCTCTTTATCATCCATGTTCCCCAATACACAGGGGCCACCTCTCCCCCCAAAAAAGTTAAAAGATAGATGCTAAAAACCAAATGTTACAGGGTTTATTATTTGCTCTGAAGAGGATTATCCCATGACATGAAAAATAGCCACACCATCAAACTACTTAATGCAAGAAAAAAATTGAAGAATAACTTTTAAAAGTACAAAACAAACACATTTTACAAGTTGATATATGACACGCGCGCACACATTACTATTAACATTAATAAAACCAAACATGATGTATCATGTATGGCACAACATTATAACAAAATGTAATTTGCAGCCATCTCATAATACAACAACAACAACAACCCAGTATAATCCCACTAGTGAGGTCTGGGGAGGGTAGTGTGTACGCAGACCTTACCCCTACCCTGGGGTAGAGAGGCTGTTTCCGATAGACCCTTGGCTACCTCCCTCCAAGAACTCTCCACCTTGCTCTTTTGGGTGACTCGAACTCACAACCTCTTGGTTGGAAGTGGAGGGTGCAACCATCTCATAATCCAACTAATAAATCTTCCATTGCAACCCAACGCACTAACTAGCTATGGTATCAAAGCCACCCTTCCTCCATCTATGTCTATATTTGTGCCCCAATCATCTCCTCAAAACACTTTTAGAAGTCAAACCCTTAATATCGCTTTCACGAGTTCATCTCTCTATAGCTAGTGATTACTTATTTTTGTGTTGCTCCACCTTCATGCTCAAACACATCTGTTGTTAAAAATCAATATTACTGGGACCCTACTGATAAAAAACTTAATATTACTGGAATCCTATGTTTTGCCTTGGCAAGTTTGTCTGGTTACACATGAAAACGAAATTCTGTTTGAATCCTCCATATACGCAGAGACCTTGCCAGAGATTGAATATAGTCCTATAGATAAATACTTGAACCCACTACTCATATTGGAGTCCGTGTAACATAATTGAGAATGAAACCAGCACTTCCCCAATTGCAAAACTTTACTTAAGGTCACAAAACGTTAAACAAGTAACGTTAAAGCAGCTCTTTCGCTTCAATTAAAATGCCCGCTTATTAAATCTTTCTTCCAAAACTCTTTCAACTCCTAAAAATGTTGCTCTATGATGCCCCTTATGATATTTCCTTAGGCAACTGCATAGGGAAAGTGAAAGTAGAAAATCATCAGGACAGAACATTTGATGGTCATATACCTTCAAAGCTATATCCAGGCATGCTTGACGATTAGGCGGACGCCCCAAAATTAAACTCCAAACTGCACCAAGGCCCTGAGTTACACGGTCACCATCACGGCCATATTGCCCAAGATAATTTTCAGAGCATAAATCAACTAGCAGTTTCATCATAGATTCAGGTAAATATGGAACTTCACCAAGGAGCCTACTAAATGACTTGTCGTTTGCTGGTAAAGAATCTAGCAATGATTTTGCCTACAAGCAAAGAACATACATAAGGAACTTTGGGAATGATGTAGGTAAGGATAGCAAATGAATGTACTTACCACAGTGAGGAGGAACTTCTCATATAGCGCAGCAGCAGGTGAAGAGTTTTCAGCTGAATCCGACAACATGAGATAGTGCAAATGATAAAGTACATGCATTGCAAGCTCATGTACCTGAGGGTCAAAATAACATATAGTTAGCTTGCAACTGCATTTTCCACCAAAAACTCATTCGCATAAAGATATACAGCAGAACAAAAGCCATAAAAGGACCTTATGGGTAATAACCCATATCAGTGTACGCCCCTTTGCTGGACATGGAGTCAAATCCAAGCACCAAACATTAAGAATGCCCAAATTGAAAAACAGAACAATAAAGGGGGATCATGACAAGATAAGAAGAAGGGGAAGATCAAAGCTTCTGAAGAAAAATGGCCCGCAAAAAGCTCACTAGAAACTGTTTATAAATTTTGTACACTACATGAAAGCTATCTGTTTTTGTGATTTGTGTCAGTGTGTAGATGCTGCAAAAATTGTGGTTGTTGGAAGTAGTTGAGGGATCAGAGGATTTTAGCTACCACAGATGTTATGATGACTAATTTCATCCGAACAACGAGAAAAGTGATGAGCTCTTTATCTTTGCTTAAATTCTATTGCAGCAACTACATGCCAGTTTGGAGAGACTCCACTCAGAGAAGATTTTTAGTGGCAGCAAAGACAAACAAGCTGTAAAAACTGGCAGATTTCACTTAACTGAAATATGAGTCTAAAACACTTTACAGCTAATAAAAACCAAGCTAACAGACACAAAAAGAGAAAGTAATCATACTTGATTGTCCGCTCAACTTGAGCAATAAAGATAGCTTAAGATACTTTGAAAGTAAGAGAGAAAGTAGATACCTTCTGGTGCTGGTTGTCTGAGAAAATAAGCCTTTGCATCATCACAACTACATCAGCATCAGCGTCAGCATCAATCTGCAGGGTTAAACAAAGCAAAAGGTAAATAAATATTGAACTATCCCAAGCAGCAAACGCTTATTCACATGCTTCGACTAGTGTTTGCCAAACTACGAAAACAATTAAAGCGAATCAAATTCACAAAAATGGCACTTAAGTATTTGACCTATTCATTGTAAATCAGTTAATAGACAGAATTAAGCACATTAAAATAAAATATTTAACAAAAGGAGCACCATTATTTATACTTCTAGTCACACAAATATGGTTAACCAACTCTTGCTAAAAGGAAGAAAGCAAGTGGACTAGGTATGACGGCAAGCTGGCCATGATAGCACATACCAAATGCTTTATCAACATGATGGGTTCACCTTACATCTTTCTGGTTTATGTCCTAGGCTAGCTCATTATTTCATTAGTACCTCGATCAGCATTGCTATATCTTTTCGTCTTGCTGCGAACTAATACTAGCATGTTAGGCTGAGCTTTCAAAAATCAGCTTATCTTAAAAAGAATGGAATATCAGAAAATACTTTCAGACAGTAGTTGCTTGTATTTGGTCAAATCATCTGAGAAATGCTTGCTTTTCTTAGTATTATGGAAGTAGTTTGCTTTTGACTAATCTTTCCAAAAGTGCTTTTGAGCGTCCAATTACGAAAAAGGACTAGTAAAGATTCACTTTTAAATTAGCATTATTTAATTAAAAAATGATTTGAAATATTTATCAAGAGGGACTCTAATTAAGCTTTTTAATTTTATATTAAAATATAAAAAAACCACAAAAATAGAGAGAGGACGCATGTTTATGAGACCTCAGGTATAGATGTCGTGTCAACAATGCCTGAGGTTAGATTTTCTTTATACTCTTGAGATAGTTTGATAAGTATACATTTTTTGGCAAGATATTTTTCTCCCCAAAAGAATAGAAACAGGCAAAGAGCTTCTGCTTCTAAGAAGATGCTCTTGTTTCAGCATCTTCCGCTCAGCATAAAAGCAGCTTTTTCCTAACATCGAGATCGTCGAGGGCAAGCGGGCACGGTTCGAACTTGATGGATAATGAGCTCACCCCTCTACCCTTCTCCACTTAAATACCATGCTTGTCTGTGGTCGTGACCAACGCCTAAACCACACATCATGTGCTGCACTCATAGGTTTTACTAATACTCGAAAGACTTATTTTTTCCCCTAAGCTTGGCCAAACACCTCAACTCTCCAATATAAGCATTTTTTAGTATCCTAAAAGCTTGGCCAAACAGGCTATGAAGCCAATACTGTGGACCCAAACCCAGGATTCATTCCCAAAAATGGACCTGACAAGCCTAGAACCATCACTGTCAAGGTGTTATTCCAGAAAATGAGTGATTACAGATTATCCCATCAGTGTAAAGTTTTAACAATTTATTCTCATAACTTGTCTAGAATACTCAGCACCAATCCGCCTTTCCAACACTTTAGAAGAAACTTGTCATGACTGCAGAACCTATTAGCAGCTGTATGAAGCAACCCGCAATTATTGTCGATTCAAACTTGAATTTAGGGAGGTCCGCCAGAGAATTATGTAAGAGACATATTCAAGAGGCACACAAAGTATTTCTCAAAATATCTCCATTGTTCAAGTTAATATCCCAACAGCACTCAAACCATGCATCAGCTTAGCCAAAGTTTTTCATTAACTTTGACTTCATAAATCCATCTAACTGAGACCTACCTAAATTACTTTTCACATGTCAGATATTTTGGGTGGGTTTCAGTCTGACCGTGTTTGTTATCTATGTCAACATAATAATCATAATTCTACAAGCACAATACTCGAATAGTATATTGTAACTTATTAATGAAGCATCAACTTATTTACTGATTCACTTTGAAAATACAGTTATGTAGCTTTAGTTAGCACCCTGTCGAATTCAGAACAATACTGGACTACACAACAGAAGTACACAAACTGCTCTAGAAACAAAAGGATCCTGAATTGGATACCGATTTTAACCACTTTAATTGTACTATCAACCATAATCCCGACCAGCCCCAGTTCCAAAATGGATTAAGGAATTTTACAAAAGCAATCATTTGCCCAGCAAATGCTCTTCCTAGATCTTTAAGTTCCTCCTGCTAAATTAGTTTGTCATATCTAACTTAGCATGCAAGAGAAGACACTAGGAGTTGTGCTGAAACTCTTATCATATCTGAAAGATGAGTTGGTCCAACAGGTAGGAGGTCTCTTTCGCAAGTGACTTTCAACCTATGTTGCTCAGACTCTCCAAAAATGTCACCGGGTGCGTGCCGGATCCTCCAAAGGTAGTGCATTTTTGGAGGATCCGACACGGGTGTGACAGCATTTTGGAGAGTCCGCGCAACATAGCTTTCAACACCAAACGAGAAAGGGAAAGACGAAACTACCCCGAGTTATATAGACATTTCTTAAAAACAACTCAAGTGTCTCCCAGCGCATGATTATTATATGACGCTGGAGGAACCTAATAGTATTTCAAGGAGATGAAGTGGTATACCAACAGAGGTATGAAACAAATGAGTCTCAGAGAAGAAGTGTGCAACAATGATTAAGTGGTAAACTGCACTTTATTCAATTGAATAGCTTGCTTTCCCTCCAAAAAATATTATATTACAGCAGCCGAGACAGAATGGTTAAATTATCGCTCAAATCTAAATTGTTCATGAACCAGTATCTCGTAACTTAATGAAACAAAAGTAGCCCCATGATAAAACCAAAAACAAATAACTAAAATCCAAAAATCTGACCCCCACCTGGGCAACCAACCGAGAAAGTAATGCCATTCCTGTATGCTTGTTGTCTGTCTCTTTTAATTTTTTGAACGAGTCAATAATCTGTTCAACAGCTAGTTTTCCCATATTTCTTTGCTGCTCACGGGTCAGCTCAATGAAAGGCGGAAGCGCAGGCAACTCTGCACATGCATCTTCAGGGGTTGCAGCAGTTGAAATAGGGGGAGAAAATTGATCTGTTTCTAGCAATGGAGAGTAAATTTCATCTGTCACTCCAACTTCAGATGGAACTTCTGGCACCAATTCCTGTTCTACTTTGCCAGGAGATGATAGTGGAACATGTATCGCAGTATCTATCTTGTCATCAGGAATAGCTTCATTTAGGTCATTATCATGAACTTCCTCCTTGGGAGCTGACAGACTGGCTCCTGGTGTCGGTGAACTTTCAGCAGTGATAGAGTTAGTTTCCATCTTGGGATACACAGTCGGCATACATTCAGAATTTGACACCAGGGGTACTGCAATGTCAATATTAGATGAACTGGAAGGATCCATTTCAGATTGCAGCATTGCAGATTGCATAGCACTTGTATTATCTTCTGCAACGAGAGTTGATGATACTTCAATAGCCACAGCTGCACGCCTTGGGTCAAGGCGCCGTGGATCCTGTGAAGCATCATGATGTATTACTAGACTGTCCTAGTAAGAGAAATAGAGTACAAACAGCAGAGAAAATACTTAAAATAATTTAGTTTTACTCACCCTCCTAGGATCACGTTTCGAATCTGAAGGGAGACTTGTGGAAGCAGACATTTCTAATAATGAAGTGCTTGTGGCAGTTGATAAAGAGGTGGGTGTCTGGGATCCAGGAACCCAAGCCTGTGGGGCTAATGAGGAATCTATTGGTGCCATAACCTGGGATAGATTACTAGAATCACTTGACCGAGATAATGACAAGCTTCCAAGTCGTGCTAAAGAAGGGGGATTTTTAGGCAAGTGCTTCATATTAGTTATGACTATATCAGCCAACAAATCAGGAGGAAGCTCGGATATTAGAACTTCAAGAGATGTGGCACCCCTTTCTCCTTCTGCAAGTAAAGCACCAATCATACCAATTATTTGTTCAACCATTGGGTTCACCCCGTTGACATATTCCTTTCCAGAATCATTTCTCTCAACTGGTGAAGCTATGTGATTGTTAGGGCCATAGTGAACCCTTTTTGAAGTTAAATCATAGTTATTAGATGGATCTTCATTATCTAATGGAGTTGACCTCTTCTTTGTTGGATCACCTAAAAAGGGCAAGTGGTTTGATGACTGCTCATCCTGAAAGAGAAAGTTAAAAGTTCTGAGAATGGCTTCTGAAAAAAATATTTCACAACTTGAAGTACTGATACTTTGTTCTTCAGTAACAAATAAAACTGACTCCGTTACTGAGGGAATTACCTTGTTCAATCTAGAATCACGTGAAGCTCGCTCATTATTTCTCATCATTTTATCGAGTTGCCGAAGAACTTGATCAGCAGCATCACCAGCATTCATTGCTCGCAATGATTTTAACAATCTTTCTCTAGACTAAATTCAAAAAAACACTCACTTAGATAGTCATTTCAATTAAGATTTAAAGAATATCAGTAATAACTCTCTCTAGTGCTAGAGTTAAAAGATACCGATAGCACTTTTCATGCATCTTACAGTATAGAACACAAAAATCTTTTTGAAGCTATGCAACTTTGTCTTGCATTACTCATCACAGCAAATCAAACCGTGTTTAATGTTAATACTCTTATTGCTTCTTTAAACTTCATGTATGTATGGCTCTGTCCAAGTGTAAGTGAAATAACCACCCTCTGCTGAAGTTTAAGAAAAAGAAAATACCTTTTGATTTATAGTTTGCTATTACAAGAATTAAGAATGAGTACATGTAAGAGGGCTCATCATTATCAAAAAAAATACTGGGTAAGAGTACTCAATAACATCAGTACATTATCACACACTCTAGTTTCAAATTGAACATTCTGATCGAAGTTGACACATTGTTAGGATCATACATCAAATGTTACAGAAGGTAGAATCTAGAAATATGGTCACTGCTTAAAATGGATTTTCTAAACATCAGGAGTATAAAATCCAGTTTAAAGTGTAACATACTAAAAAGAATTATGTTTACACATACAGATACAATAAAGAGAGAGAGAGAGAGAGAGAGAGAGAGAGACATAGAAGTCTCGTTCAGTATACACATGCTTTGCAGCATGGAAAATAGAAATGACATTTAATCTAACCAGAGAGCAAGTAGCAACAGAAATAAAGGTCACAGATAGCAGATTGCGGAACATAATGAGGTCCACAACTTAAATTGCAATATGGAACAGGGTGAGGTCTATAAGTTGAATAGGTTTCAGATAACTGGTAAAATTGAGAATCATGCTGTTCAGAAGTTGAACATAAAGGAGGTTTAGAATTTCAAACTCTTTGTGACGAGAACCAAAAGAAAAACAGCACCCTAAAGAAGGAATTTCCTAAATTGTTTCAAACTGTAAGATCCTCAGACCAAAGTCATACAATATTGAGAAGGCAACTCATGAAACATTATATTTATGAGAAACTGATTTTCTTTGTTCCTTGAAGTTTATTAGAGGAGCTAATTTCCTTTTTGCGTTTTATGCATCCTCCTGATGCCAATGAATGAAATATTTGACTTTATCCCCTAAAAATAAAAAGAGCCAGAAGAAAAAGATTCTTGTTACAGAAATGGACAACCTTGACCCTAATTCAACCCCAAAAGCTAGATGATGAGGTATGTATTGCACAAGAACATATTAGGAGACTACAACATATACCCTCAATCAATGTGGAATATTCTAACACTCTCCGCGTGTCTAGGTTCGGACAACTGGAGAGTGGATAACATAACATGAGGGCCCAAGTCCCAACATTGGATAACCAAAGAGTAGGGACAGATCTGGTTCTGATACCATGTTAAGAAAATGGACCTTGAGCCTAACTCAACCACAAAAGCTAGTTCATAAAGTGAGCATCGTTCAACAACCTATAAATGAACTACAGCTCATTCTCCCTATCAATGTTTAATTCAGAGTCACAGCATAAATAGATACACTTCGTTTAATAACCAAAAAAAGAACAGTTGCAAAGAAGCTGCAGCAATGGACACACTGAAAAAAGACAGAAATTGGAAGACAGAGAGATGCATAGATAACGAACTAGGAGGCTCTGATATGACATGTCAAGTATACCTCCAAAATGGCAGGATGTGTACACCTCAGAAATCCTAGAAAGGCAGTTCTCAGAGAATACCGAATGCTGGCAGCATGTCCACCCTTTGTCATCTCAAAGTTTGGATCGAAATCAAGCAATGGTGAAAAAATGCGGTTATAATGGATAGGTCGCCTCCTTGCTATAACTGCCAAACTGGAAACAATTTTCAGGTTATCAGATCAAGCATAAAGCAAGACAAACAAATTGTACAAGTTCAAGATGAAATAAAAGAAATGATTAATTACAAACACGAATTCAAGGGGAGAAGGAAATAGAAAAGGAAACAAAAAAACAAAGTGACAGTATGAAACATAAGGTAACAGCTTCACCTCAATAATCTACCACAGTTAAACTACCATTCTGACATATAGAGCTACCACCTTTTATCACAAAACTAACTAATGCACCACAGTGGTCTCTCATAAGCAGAAGGCAAAGTAGCCCATAAATTACACAACTTAAATGTACCAGGCTACCAGCCAAAAGACACTTTAAGTGCTATCTCAACCCAGAAACAAGCACAGATAAGCCCTTCTACTAGTCCTGTCGCAGCAAAGTATCATTTCTGAGATGAAGTATCCTCAGGCCAGCATGCATGTTCATATTCAACTCTTTATCATCTCCAGTGTCACGTTGATAATGTTCGATCTTAAAAAAAACAGCTTACTGCTCTACCTGATGCCATCTGTTGCTGTATACTAGATTTGGATGGAGAAAAATTGCAGAAGATTCCAATCCAAAGTTAACAGTAATAACTCTAGTTACAGAAGTCCTTGAATCTGTTAAAGAGGAATTATGGGAGGATGGAAGTATAGGCAAAAGAGAAACTGAGACATATCTATAGCTTGGGAGATTAGTCAACATATTTTTCAATGAATAGAAAGAATAGTTTCTTAGCTTGGGATACACTTGTGTAAGCGGTACTCTCTTCTTTTTTATCCTTCTAATAGCACGCACATTTTTTCCAACCAAAAACTACCTGAGCATTCCATGTCCATATCTTCTTGAGACAAGCAAATTCCATCAAAGAGAAATTTTTTTACACAAGTTGAAGCATGAATTACTGCTATCTGACCATTTTGAAAGGCTAACCACATCATGGTTTTGTTATTCATGTAATTTACAGCTTTTGACACATTTCAGCACATGAGCATCAAAAGAAACACCAAGTAGAAGCATGAATACGTGTTTGATATTATGAGGAAATGTTTACTGGAAATGTTTTTTTACCTTATTCCCAAATGCCTTAGAAACCAACTACACAGCAAGAGTGTTGAGTTGAGGGAGAAGATGTTAAGGACAATAATAAGATCTTTACATTGCGCAAATCGTACTAAGATAAAAATGTGTCCACCATACTCTATTACAAAATCAAGACTAGGACACATCGCACACTAACCATTACACACTAAGGAACATTAATATGCATACCTCTACAACGAGGTTACATTATTTACTAGGAACATAAACCCCATCCTCGTTTTAACAGATCTATACTCAATGATAACCACTATATTTATCTATTTTTTAACAAGCACGATCACTATATTTATCTGCATCACAACCTTTGGGGTATGGCCCTTCCCCGGACTCTGCGGGATGCTGTGTGCACCGGGCTGCCCTTTTCAATCACTATATTTATCTATGCATATTACTCTATGGAATCACTAGACTTTAAGAACAAACCCAGCTGCTAAAAAAGATGATACCAGAACTTCCACATCTTCAGATGTTATACAGCAAGCTGGCCCCTCTACAATATCTGCCACCACAATGGGTCAAGTAACATCCAATGACCACGAACAACAACTACGCATCAGTCCCAAACAAATTGGGGTCGGCTATATGAATCCCAAGTAAAGCTTGGTTTCAACCAGGCATACCAAAACCACACTTTGGCTCACTAGTCACTACTGCCAACGGCATCAGAATATACACTGACCATTGTTGGCAACTAGACTAAATCATGTAACTATTTTCACTTCAATCAGGCATACCAAAACCAAACTTTGGCTCACTAGTCACTACTGCCAACGGCATCAGAATATACACTGACCATTGTTGGCAACTAGACTAAATCATGTAACTATTTTCACTTCAATCAGGCATACCAAAACCAAACTTTGGCTCACTAGTCACTACTGCCAACGGCATCAGAATATACACTGACCATTGTTGGCAACTAGACTAAATCATGTAACTATTTTCACTTCAATCAGGCATACCAAAACCAAACTTTGGCTCACTAGTCACTACTGCCAACGGCATCAGAATATACACTGACCATTGTTGGCAACTAGACTAAATCATGTAACTATTTTCACTTCAATCAGGCATACCAAAACCAAACTTTGGCTCACTAGTCACTACTGCCAACGGCATCAGAATATACACTGACCATTGTTGGCAACTAGACTAAATCATGTCACTATTTTCACTTCAATCAGGCATACCAAAACCAAACTTTGGCTCACTAGTCACTACTGCCAACGGCATCAGAATATACACTGACCATTGTTGGCAACTAGACTAAATCGTGTCACTATTTTCACTACCCTAATTGCAGGTAGGAATCATTCAGTTATTGCTTTGCTACGCAAGATCCATACACTACAATCAGGTGTAAGGAAACCAAACTACTATTGCAATAAAAATTAAAGTGTCCAACGATAATTGAACATGGAGAAACATGAAGCTAAACTATATAAGAATGTCATCTAACTCTTCTGTTAACAATTAGGAGCTAATGGCACGATCAATATTTTACTCACCGAGGCACATCGTACTGAGAATGTTCATCAATCTTTAGCTCAAAGAAATTTCGCATATTTTTGCTTTTGCGTTTACAAGCATTGTTTCTTGATGCAAGATATTTTCACAAGATTAGCACTTGTTGCCCTCTCTTAAAAAGATATAAAGCACGCAATTAACAAACTCATATCTCCACCCAAGACAATCTTATGCAATAATGAAAGCAGTCCATGAAGTGAAAGTTGTTGGAATTCTAGGTTGATACTTGACAATGTTATTTATTCAATTTTCTTCCAACATTAATTTCATAGTAAATTAGCTCAAAAGGTAAAACAGGGAACTGGAGGTCCAACGTGTATACATATACATACATACATCATATAAACATTCCACATACAAACACACACATACATACACACACACACACATCTGTTTATTATGTGTGCGCACACACACATAATACATATATGTTTATTATGTGTGCACACACACACACACACACCTAATCAGTTGTTACGATCCATGGTAATACAATGTCCTCAGCAAAATAAGACTATCAGGTCCTAACCCAACTACAACACTCAGTGAAAGACCATCTGCTCCAATCTAGGCGGGCAGGATTATGTAGCATCTAAACTTGCGAGCTGTAGCAAACAGCTCGGACGATCTATTTCAACCCCACTAGATCCAGATTCGGCTGACCCTACCTTATCCTATCTGGATTACCACAAGTGGGCTCAAGTTGGTTTAGACACCACCATCATAATTAAGAATATATGTATTCAAGTAAACACAGTAGTCAAGTGTTAAAACAATGTTTATGCAACTTCTATAATACATGACACTTCCAAATGGCAAGTAGCCAGCAAAACCATAATAAAAGATGAAAAACACAGAAATTAATCCAGGTACAACCATGCAACATTTTTGAAATGTCTTCCACATAATGCTAAGCGTCTAGAAGCACAATTATCTGGAACATTTTCCTGGAACAACTTAACAAGATCGCGTTCCATACTTCAGACATCAAGTTTCAAATGCTCGGTCAACTAGCTCAAACTTCAATATATTAAGGGCATGATTCTGAGTATCTCTTTTCATTTGAAAGTATAATGAGGACAACTTCTTAGAATTAGTAAGTTGTTGCCTTATCAAATAACCACAATAAGCTCGAGTTAATCATTTTCAATTACATCATGTATACGGGCGCGTTTTTGCCCTGTTTTAAAGAAATTTATTACTTTATCAAAAGAAAATGTCATCCTCAATTTCTTTTCTAATCTAAAGTTTTGCCACAATGAGGGCCATTAATTTCATCATTTAAATTTGTTACATGAAGCTACTCGTTACTTGGTGTCAAGGAGATGCTAAGGCAATACTGTGCTGCCCTGCTATCCAACTAAAATGGAAGTCCAGTGATTTCATCTTCTAAAGCAGCTAAAACATTCTGCTTGATAAGAGAGAGCTTTAAACTTGTTTAACATCATAAAATGTCAGAATTTGTCATTCCCGGGAAAAAGGAGAACAGAACATAATATCCTGCAGTTGACAACATATGTGTTCCTCCTAAAGGAAAGACATATCCCCTGCAAAACTTGGATCACATTCCTTTTCAGTCATATCGAAACAAGACACTCTAAAAAAGATAAAGAAGCGCTCATAAAAGCAGGGAAATTTCCAACACAACATAACAATCTACATGCAGTCTTTCCCAGAGTCCATAGATTTGTCATTCAAAAACCAGTTTAGCATTTTATCTGTTTCTGCTTTCAAAATGCCATTAAGTAGCAAAATTTTAATGTATTCTTTGCTTATTACAATTGATAACGATGTATTATTGCTTGAAATAATGCAAAGAGTCAATTCACATTTACAGGATTCGCTCATGCTACAGCAGCTCCGCTATATACATACCAATTGGTATGTCACTGTCCACACTTGGGAGGAATTTAAAATTTTGACAAGATGAAGAAAAAAGTGTTCATACCACAGAAATTTTAGTGGCACCATACAGGAATGAAAAGCTATTCCTCAAGGGATTTTTTGTTTAGGAAAACTTTACAGATTCACAATTACCTATAGAAAAGGTCTAAGTACAGTATCGCCAATTTATAAGTTCAAAAGTAACGTGAAATACGGCATGTCATACAGTAAACTTGACAATGTAACAGCAGCAAAAAAGAAAAAAACAGAAGTGACAACAGAAGGTTTATCCAGGGAGAAAACCCTGTCGAAAAATTTGATTATCTGGGTAATAAGAAGTGTGTCAATGTTACAAAATATAGCAATACATTATCAAACAACACTTGTCTCAGACACTACAAGGTAACGATGTAGTATGTACAATTAAAGAGATCAAAATTTGCTAAACTTTAATGTTGTCTCCGAAAATGTACAATGCTTGGTTAATAGCTTGTCCAAAGAGTTCTTATTGCAAATGATGTGACCAATTTATCCACCGCTTAATCTGCCCTACCATCTGTCAATCTTGTGGAAATCAGCTAACTTTTAGATCAGTTATCTGAACCATCAGTTCAGCATTCCAAGCAAAATGCCATTTTAACTCCATGTTAAAAAGCTGGGCTCATGCTGCAATAACAGCAAAAATAAGCAGTTGAACCTGAACTACAGCCATTACCAAGCATCTGTCATCTCTCCATAAATTCAAAATAATAAATAAAACAGAAATCACAACAAAAATTTGGGAGTTCAGATTTCAGAAGCAAAGGCAGCAAGTAGTTTTATCTAGCTGGGGCAACATGGAATCTACTGAGAGGTATGACAAGGGATCTTCAGATTAGATTTTTCTGACAAATGTAACAAAAACTTTCAGCAAAGATAAGTGGCATGTTGTCATTTACGCCAGGAAAAGAAATAAAACTTTATCAACTACCATAATAATACCAAAAACAAGTATAAACTAATTGTCACATTATAGTTGCTTCCATACATAGTAAATGTCATCTCAAGTCATTTCAAAATAGACATAAGAAACAACTTGTCTTGTTGATGAAAGCAGCCAGTAACCCCAGAACATGCTCCCGCTTTACCAAACTTAGTCTTAGTTTGACTTGACACGGGTAATAAGAGTAGAGTTGAAATTAATTAATACGTTAAGAAAAAGGTGACCTTAAAATAGAGCTAAAAGTTAGCCTCTTGAAGGTTATTGAGATCTTTAGAGAAGACATGTGACATTTATAATGATATACTATAATAAAGTAACAGAAATATAAAGTGAATAGTGAGGAATAAGATTCCTAGGGAAGACTGAAGTGACAATTTTAAGACAGACACAACAGGAAGTCGTATGATTTCTTTAAGAGAGAGGGAACAACATGGTATTTAATGTACATTTTACGTAGGTTCCCATCTAAAGCCTTGGTGGACAGAATTACCATGTACTTGTACTGTTGGGAGGTAACAGGTACCTTTAAATTAGTGAAGGTGTGCTAGCTGACACAGACACCATGTTATCGGAAAATTGTACACTTTAGTATCACGAAATCAGAAAAACAAACAAATTTCTTGTTTATTGGAAAATTGTACACTTTAGTATCACAAAATCAGAAAAACAAACAAATTTCTTGTTTATTTCCACTCCTGTAGTTTAGATCTGTCATGTATCCTTTTTATCTTTACTCGAAAAGGATTTTTACATTAAAATGACACTTCTTGTCTAGAAAGAAATCAAGAAAGATAGAGACAAAAGTACAGGAACCAAAGTAAGTTCGTCTAGCCCTATCACATAGAGATAAATAAGAATCCTGATGCCTCACACCAATGTGAAACCATCCGTCAAAACATACACAGGTCATGTTGCCAAATGTGTTTGACTTGAAAAGATACTCTAACTTAACATACACAATATTTTTTTATTTTTTTTTTAATTCCCTCCCTCCAAGAGCTCCCCACCTTGCTCTTGGGGTGACTCGAACTCACAACCTATTGGTTGGAAGTGGAAGGTGCTCACCACTTGAGCAACCCACTCTTGTCAACATACACAATATAAAAGAACAAAAAAAAAAAATTGAATGGTTTTACCATCTCATCTGAAACCCAAAAAGAAAAAAAAATTTAGTACGGGGGCACACGTACCTTTAGGATAAAAAAATTTCAAAAGGAAAAATAACAGCCCATATGTTTGCACTTCTTAGGAGAAAACTCTACACAAGCATAATCATTTTTTTTATAAAGTAATAAGATTTAATTAACTCTACACAACACCATTCTAGGCAATTACTAAAACACCGACCCTACACTTCAATTTCAACTTGATTGCATGTTTGCACACCCAGTTAGAGAAGTTTGTTGTTTCCATCTCTTCTTTTAATGTTTTGTGCAGAGGTCCTAAAACATTAAATAGGTGCAAAACAGCGACACATTGATCACACTGTTGGATGTACCAGGACGCATTCTTACTTTGCTGGTAGAGAACTTTTTCTCTCCCTCAGCTCGTTTCTTTCAGAATACAACAGCATTATATTTACAGAGGTGGGTTAAGACGTATTATCTGATTTGAATGTTAAATCTGCCTCCTTATGATAATAAGCACTTGTGTCCATAAAAGTTTGTTGTCTTTTGATTTGGTTCCATACTTGAAGTTTTTTACCGTAACAATTTTTACATTGCAGAATCACAGATAGAGCACTTAAGTGTTAGTACCTAGCTCGAAACATGACTTTTGCATATCACCTTTAAGTACCACATATTTCACACATTTCAACACCAAAAAAATATAGAGGATAGAGAAGCTGCTAATAATGATTTAACAAATACCAGAAAGATTGCCTTTCCCTAAGCAGAAAGATAATAACTCAATTATCTTCATTACATAATACATACCTTGCTCTTAAGCAGTTTATTCTTTCAAAGCATGTTTTTTCATGATAACTCGAATATCATTTCATTGATGTCACACCAATTTGTTGTCAAAAACTATCTACTCCATTTCTGAAAAACATAGAAGAATTTCATTCCTGACGTAACTGGTAAAGTTGCTGCCATGTGACCAGGAGGTCACGGGTTCGAGCCGTGGAAACAACCTCTTGCAGAAATGCAGGGTAAGGTTGCGTACAATAGATCTTGGTGGTCCGGCCCTTCCCCGGACCTCCCGCTATGCGGGAGCTTAGTGCATCGGGCTGCCCTTTTTTTTATAGAAGAATTTCATTCCTGACGTAACTGGTAAAGTTGCTGCCATGTGACCAGGAGGTCACGGGTTCGAGCCGTGGAAACAACCTCTTGCAGAAATGCAGGGTAAGGTTGCGTACAATAGATCTTGGTGGTCCGGCCCTTCCCCGGACCTCCCGCTATGCGGGAGCTTAGTGCATCGGGCTGCCCTTTTTTTTATAGAAGAATTTCATTCCTGACGTAACTGGTAAAGTTGCTGCCATGTGACCAGGAGGTCACGGGTTCGAGCCGTGGAAACAACCTCTTGCAGAAATGCAGGGTAAGGTTGCGTACAATAGATCTTGGTGGTCCGGCCCTTCCCCGGACCTCCCGCTATGCGGGAGCTTAGTGCATCGGGCTGCCCTTTTTTTTATAGAAGAATTTCATTCCAAAAAGAAAAAGAAACAGACAGGGAGAGATCTTCCTAGCAGTTAATAGTAGCGGGATTGTATTTTTTTATTGAATTCAGTCATAATCTGCAAAACAATTTATTAATATATACTACAAGAGCATATCACATTGCAGAAAAAACATAACTTAGCAGAATGTAGTATTCTAAGTAGCTGTGGCCCTACGTCCTTGTTTTTTATAAGGTGAGATTTTATTAAAAGGTACCAAGATGGTACAAGTTACATCAGTCCAACATCTGCCGAAGCCACTTACATGGCAACTACAAATCTCCTATCTCTTCTAAAAAGTCCAAGTATTGCTCCATAGTTTCAATAGTACTTCTATTACACCAAAAATACAAGTTCAAAAGACAGCTATTTTTAATTCTGAAAACATGTTGTCTTCTCCCTTCAAAACAAACACTATTTCTTTCCAGCCATATTGTCCATAAAACACAAAAGAATTGTCCTCCATACTGTTTGTTCCTTTTTGCCATTTTCTGATGATGCCATTGTTCCAACAAGCTCTTAACACTATTGGGCATTACCCACTTAACACTGTGGCCCCAAGTCCTTACAGGCATTGAAGCAGAAAATCCACATAGAGTCTAAAAGACCTCCACATATATAACTTCAACATGAGAAGCACGCTCACAACACAGATCTTGTTCATATGTGCTCCTTATAATTCTTTTTTTTTTTGATGACCGAGAAATCCGTCTGGGGCAAATCCTTTGGACCAACCGCAGCCTTCGAAAATCGGTGGATAATGGGCCCGCCCCTCTACCCTTCTCCACTTAAATACCAGGCTTTGCTTTGCATGGTGTGGGGGCTTGAACCTGTGACTTAAGACACAAATCCACCACCCTTTGCCACTTGAGCTAGGCCCTGGGGGCCATATGTGCTCCTTATAATTCTACAGAAGAGAAATGTGGCTTATGTATGCCGTAAAGGAATTCAAAGCTCCTAGTGAATGTACCCTAGGTGATCAGCATCACCAATAAGGGCACCAACAACCCCCCCCCCCCCAA